>PITA01002741.1:104135-153869 GCA_004023965.1 Spilogale gracilis | reverse complement strand
CAGGTCCAAGGAAGAGCTGAAAAGATGACTGGAACTTGACTGAGTCCATTAACCCAGCCACCAAGTCAACCCTAGACCTTTCTTCTAGTTCATTAAAACTAGAAATTTAGTATTAAAGGATGTGAGGTTTGGGTGCCTGGGTGGCTCAGTTGGATAAGCAACTACCTTCAGCTCAGGTCATGATCCTGGAGTCCCAAGACTGAGTCTTACATCAGGATCTCAGCTTCACAGGGAGTCTGCTTCTCCCTCTGACCTTCTCTCATGTTCTCTCTCTCTCAAATAAATAAACAAAATCTTTTTTAAAAAAAATTTTTAAAGATATGAGTTTTGATGGTACTGGAGGATTCAGTTGGTTGAGCAACCAACTCTTGATTTTGGCTCAGGTCATGATCTCAGGGTTGTGGGATCAAGCCCTGTATCATGCTTTGTGTTCAGCAGGGAGTCTTCTTGGGAGTCCCTCCCTCTCCTTGTGTCCTCTCTGGGCTCTCATGTTCTCTCTCTCTCTTTTTATCAAATAAAAAAAATAAATCTAAAAAAAAAAAGATGTGACGTTTGTACATTACAATCCATATCCCACTCTTTCACTTCTTAAGAGATGTTTTGACATTTGTACAACCTCAAAAGCTCAGAAAGGAGTTCCTATCCAGAATAAGGAAGTTATAAGCACTAAAATAATCTCAAAATGTATAGAACAGACTTAAATATGAGCCACAGTGTCTGCCATATAAAGACTTGTTAACATGATAGCTATACTGAAAATATACTCCCAAAAGTGGGAATTTGGGGTAGAAGGTAAAAACTCTTAAAAAGAATAGGGAGAAAAGCAGAAAAGTAAATGATGTCTGGAATTTAGTCTTCTCAGGTGCATCTTGCCCTGAATTATCTCTTTTCACCCAATCAGGATAGGAAATGAATAAAAACATACAACCCAAGGAAGGTAATTAGAGCCATCAACCAAGGAAGAACCTGGAATATGGGAATCAAGAGTGCTGACCAAACCAGATAGACAGTTTAAACATAAGAAAGAGAGAGTCAAGGTAGTTAAGCTTACTCATTTCTTTAAAAGACTTATTAGGCATCCTTCTAGGTTGTGCCTAATTGAAACGGTCTTAAAAACTGGCAGTACTCGGTAAGAAAACCAAAATCAATCAGCAGATACAAAAGGGAGATGTTGACTGGGGGGGGTGGGCAGAAGTTGGGAATTGAGGCAAAACAAACTGTAAAGAAAAGAAAATAAAGAAAAAAAAGAAAAAAGAAAAGGAAAGAAAAAGAAAAGAAATCCCTGATATTGGAGGAAAATAAAAAAGACAGAAGGGAACCAGTAACCATGATGGGGCTTTCACCTTCAGTCAGATCAGATTATTCAGAAGTCATTGTGTCAAAACACTCAAGCTTCATCTGAACTGATGGCCATAATTTACCTCTCTTAAAGTGGCCAGATTTTGTTACAGGCTTGTGAGTGTCTGATAAATAGCTTCTTTGCTGGGTATTTTCCGTTTTCCCTCCATCTTCTCCACTTTACTCTGTGTCCCCAGGAAACTTTAGATAACATCAGTGGTTGCATTGCTCTCTGCTTCCCATTGGGTTTCACTGAGTAGAAAAACTAGGGGACTAGAAAGTAAGTGCTAGATTATTTAGACCTCCAGCTCCCTCCCTGCAGGGTTGCCACAGGCTAACTGGGTCCCTGGATTAAAGATCTCAGATTTAAAAGGACAGCCCATCTCCATACAGCCTCTCTGACTCCAATTCTGGTAATGCACTCCTTTGCTCCTCTAGACTTAAGGTGACAATGTCACCTGCTGTTTTCATTCAGTGGATACAGTTCTCTCCCTTGTGATTTTCTCAAGACCTACCCACACTTCTGTAAACACACTCTTTATTCAACTCCACTTGAATTATCCTAATTTGAGTGTTTCTTGCTGGGGCTATAAACATAGTTGCTGAGAACCAACAAAGAATGATGAGAAAATTGACACCTCTAATACACAAAAATAAATAAAATTTAAAAATTAAATTAAAAAGTGAAGTGACATACTGAAAGAAAAAGAAAATAAAGAAAAGGAAAGAAAAAGAAAAAAAAAATCCTGATATTGGAGGAAAAGAAAAGACAGAAGGGAACCAGTAACCGTGATGGGGCTGTCACCTTCAGTCAGACCAGATTATTCTGTAAGGTTAACCATTTATGTAGCCACACTGGTCAGGAATCTAGAAAAAATTTAACTGGTGAGTTCACTGTGGTGTCAGAGGGTATTTAAAATTCCTCAGTTGCCCAGAATTGTGACCAATACATTGTGATCAGAATGAACAAGGCCACTCATCTGAAATCCGCCCTGAATCTATCCTTCAGTTCTTAGAGCAGAGTGCATCAAAATATATTATAAAACATTTGAATCTGCTCACAGAAAAGAATACTCAACTCCTAAAAAAAATAATAAAATAAAGAATACTCAACCCCAGGAAAATAATTCGTATTTCCTGAATAAAAACATACATGCTAAAAATACATTTTAGTGGATTATTTTAATGAAACATAACTCTCTGGTGGCCCTTAAGCCCTTAGTTTACCAGATCTGCATTGCTATAGAATGCTATATCCTGCCACATGTTTCTCTTAAATGGATTTTGTTCTATTACGTTGTTTTAATCTGTAGGTATTTTTTCTAATTTTATAGGTATTTAGTTATGCAAATTTTCTAGATGCATTGTGGTGCAAAGAATACCAGGCTGTGAGTGAGAGCACTGAGTCCAGTATAGAGTCATGTGAACTTTGCATGACATTCCCAAGCTCCAGGTACCTTTTTGGTTGATTAGGTGGATGCAATAGCAATCAATCTCATTTTGAGCATTCTTTTTTTTTTTTTTTTTAAGATTTTATTTATTTGACAGAGAGAAACACAGCCAGAGAGGGAACACAAGCAGGGGGAGTGAGAGAGGGAGAAGCAGGCTTCCCGCCGAGCAGGGAGCCCGATGTGGGACTCGATCCCAGGTCTCCAGGATCATGACCTGAGCCGAAGGCAGTCACCCAACCAACTGAGCCACCCTGGTGTCCCTCATTTTGAGCATTCTTGCAATCAATGTCTTTATTGTAGTTTTGCAAACTCTTCATGCTCTTCATAAAATAGGATATTATGTAAATACAAAGGCTAGTATTCTGATAAGGGAAACTTTATTAAAGTAAATCAGATGTACAATTCTTTTGTCAGCTAAAAACATTTCTTGAAGATGAATTTTACTTAACTCTCTACTACTACTATTATTTTAATCTAACTAGTTCCAACAAGATATATTTGTAACAATTAACCTTGTACCTAGTACACTGTGAGAATTTCAAAAATGACTTGTGCAATTATGAACATTTCACAGCAGCCCCAAATTTTAATCATCCTTTTAAGTTTTCTGTGCCAATGTATTAGCAAATTCTGTTTCTTCCTGTTTGGCTTTATATGACTATTGAACTTTAATCTGATTTGACAACATTATGGCAAAAGACTACATAACCACAAAGGATCTAGCGCTATCCAACAATCCCACTTCAGAATCATGGTACATATTTCAGGAAATTTCAAAAAGTGAAAGGAAAGCATGTATCTACATACCCTAAACTCTTTTTAAGTATAAGAAACTCAAAGTATTTATCTTTACATCTATCATCATTTTTCCTCCACTTGGTAAGAATTGGGTTTTATGTGCTTTATGGATGACATAATTTCTGATCTGCTCATAAATAGTTAATAAATAACTATTGTATACCTACCATGTGAAATTTGCTACAGGGTAACAAAGTATATAAATCTTACTAGATAAGATCTATTTTAAATTCCCTGATATACTACATCTTTCATCTGTCACATATAATTGAAATTAGTTTTACTCAATTGTGTTTTTTGTTTTTCACTAAATTTCTAAGAAAACAAAAATCTTTAGTGCTGTATCCCAGGAGATTAGCACACATTTCTCAAGGAAACAGGTATTTGAAAAATATTTGTTAAGTAAATGAATGTCTTGCAAACTGGTTAGAGGGAAATGCATGTTTTTGATTTAGAGCTAATTCTTAATACAAGGAAAAAATTATGGTGTCAGAAAATAATTCAGAAAAAGGCAGTGTTTCTGTGTGCTAGTTGGAAGACATGGAAAGTCAACTGGGATTGGACAGAGGACCCGCTCATCCCAGGATATGGTGTGGGAACAAGACAGGAGAGAGGAGGCTAGGAAGGAAACCTGGCTGGGCATAACTGTCTCACATATATACAGTCATAGAAGTTATGCCCAAAGTTGTGAGAGATGACTATGCTCATTACAAAGTGCATTACCTGAATACCACCATGAATTAACATTTTTAAAAATAAATTTGGTGGTTGTGTCATTGTCAAAATTATACTTTGCTCTGTCTTCTGGACTATATCATATGACTCATCAAATACAATATTTAAAGGCACATTTTGTTTTTGGTATGGATGGCACATAGACTTTACCCCAGTTGTCATATGAGATTAACATCTAGTAAGAGCTGACAAGGATCTAGGCCAAGTCAGAGTTCAGTAGATACTGGCTAACAATATCCATCATGAACATGGGATGGAGGATGGCTGCCAATGATCCCTGACTTAGATCAGATGCATGTCTGAACAGGCAAAGATTGTTGACAAGTCATCCAATCTAATGGGAAAGCACAGTAGGCAGGAAGAAGAATACCCAATACTATTCAACACTGTCCTGGAGGCATCAGTCAAATGCATTTTTCAAGGAAATTACAAGTATAAGGATTGAAAAGGAAGAGGTAAAACTATTTGTCTTTACAGACTATACAAATGCAAGAATATCAACTAAAAAGCTATAGTCAGAAAATTCATCAAGGTAATAAGAGACAAAGTTGACAAAGAAATTAATATCATAATGTGCATGTAAATAACCAGTTAGAAGATGCGACTAAGAGAATGCCTTCCTCACCTAAAACTGTTTCTCACCTCTTTCCATGGCACATAGGAAACTTGACAATCAGCCTTTCCAAACGCAGACAAGACCATGTGACTAATTCTGAGCATTTCCAGTAGCCATTGTATTTCAAGGAAACCAAATAAAGATAAATCTTTACAGAAGAAGGGGAACTAACAAGGTAGAAGGAACGATCGAAATAGAATATCATCATTCTGCAACATCTAATGAGATTATTGACTCATACAAGGAATATGTCATTATTAAATGTATTAAATGTATGATTTGCTGCTCATAAATGTGAAAATGTAGCCATCTAATAAAGTAACCAGATGCTCATTACACTAATCCAACAGGCAATCTCAGCATTATAATCTAAACTATTCAAATTTCCTGAAGTGATGCAATGCAAATTACACATTAAATATCATTTGTTTAAATAAAAATGATGAACATTTATCTTTAAGCTTTTATGTCTAACTTCCAGTTTATAGGAAATGCCAAAGGTAGAACAACTTAAATTGCACCATAAGGAAGCAACCAGAAAAATTCAAAGATGGGTAACCCACAGATTAGCACCCATGCCTCTTCAAAATGCTGGTGTTGGGGCCTTTAAAAGAGGAGAAGCTCATGGCAGGAACATGCTCATTATAATTCCAAGTGCTTCCCTACATTTCCAACATCCCTTGCCCTTAGGTTAGGACCACACAGCCAGTTGCAGGTAAAGGACTGAGAGGGGTATCAATTCTGGGCCAAGATTGTTAAGAGCCAGTGATCTTGGGGTGCCCGGGTGGCTCAGTTGGTTAAATGACTGCCTTCAGCTCAGGTCATGATCCTAGAGACCCAGGATCAAGCCCTGCATCAAGCCGAGCAGGAAGCCTGCTTCTCCCTCTCTCATTCCCTCTGCTTGTGTTCCCTCTCTGGCTGTGTTTCTCTATATCAAATAAATAAATAAAATCTTAAAAAAAAAAAAAAGATCCTCTCCATTCCCTTCTTGGAGGCCATCATCCAGATCTAGATGGCCAAATGCAAGGTGGGAGAGGGCCACCCAAACTTTGTTGAATGAAGAAAATTATGTGTCAGTCTTTGTTAGCAGTAATATCTAGCATTAACTATTTTTCACCAATATAGCGCCTGCATTGAATTTAAAAAGACTCAAACACAATGCGACAAATGCACTGCATCCTTTTGGATCAGATCTCATTCTGGATAAACTGCTGAAATAAATATTTGAAAATCAGCTGTAGAAATTAAAATATGGACTGAGTGTCCAGACGGATGCTCAGCAATAGGAGGCAGAGCGACAGGTATGAGCTGGCCCTGGGGAACAGAGCCAGGTGGAGAACCTACCAGGAGACACCATGGGGTAGAAGCTCACAAGAATAAAAAGGGGAGTCACCCTCCTGGTAACCATGGAGAGGATCCATGGCTCTCTGCAGTTTCATAATACAGACCAAAGGTGTGAGCAGGGTGCAGTATTTTGAATTGAGTTTTCATAAAAAGACTAGGCTTTGGAGTGCCTGGGTGGCTCAGTTGGTTAAGTGTTGTCTTTGGCTTAGGTCATGATCTCAGGATCCTAGAACCAAGCCCTGCGCTAGGCTCCCTGCTCAATGGGGTTCCTGCTTCTCCCTCTCCCTCTCCTTCTGTACTTTCCCCTCTCTCTCTCTCAAATAAATAAATAAAATCTTTTTTTTTTTTTAAGATTTTATTTGACAGAGAGAAACACAGCCAGAGAGGGAACACAAGCAGGGGGAGTGAGAGAGGGAGAAGCAGGCTTCCCGCAGAGCAGGGAGCCCGATGTGGGACTCGATCCCGGATCTCCGGGATCATGCCCTGAGCCGAAGGCAGTTGCCCAACCAACTGAGCCACCCAGGCGTCCCATAAATAAAATCTTTAAAAGAAAAAAAGAATTGGTGAATTAAACCTCTGGAAAAAAATCTAAGCTTTAACCTGGAAGAAATACAGAATCACTTCAAATGGGTAATGTTAATTATCTGTCATCATTGAACATGGAGGCTTGAGGACTAAGATAAATTCTTGTTTGATTTAAAGAGTTGATTGTGCACTTGGGTCTTATGGATCACTGAAATTGTGGAATATAGGTGGGTCATGGTTACTTGATGAATAAGATGTCAATGGCAAAGGGGAAATCTCTCTGAAGGAATGGGGTTTTGAGGACAGACATCATGGACAAAGGTATGAAAGGCAGAAAGAGAAGTGAAGACAGCCCATCAGTCTGTATGTTCCCTCTTCTGACCAGCAGCATCCAGAGACACAAAAGATCCCTCCTCACTGAGCTCGGGTCTCCTCTGGAGTTGGGCGGTAGGCACCCCAAGGGCTGTTTCACCTCACACAAACCCACAGGGTAGCCAGATGATGCTCTGGTAACTCTAATTACAACAGAATTACAGAGCAAAATGATGGTGTGTGAATTCAGTAACTACTGAATAAACAAGCAAGTGCCTGAGTAAGAATGCCTAGTAGCTTGCTAATCAGAACTGCCTCCAGACCCTGAATGACAGAGCTCTGTCTAATCAATGATTCTACATTCATGGTTTCTCATCCTTCACACCCTCATGTCAACATCAATCTCAGAGAGTTGAAAAGAACTCCCAGGAAGCCTGACAAAATACATGAATCTATATGAGCATATATTTACATAATAGATATAAATATATATATATATGTCTGTTATATGCATATTAAGCACATATATATATATATGTTCATATATAGTGAATGTAAGTGCATACATATGTGTATTCATGTACAAGTCCAGGTAGGTATACATATATAGACAAGTATATGTACATATATATGTGTATATCAAAGTACTGTCTCTACAACACCATATCAAAAGAGAAATTAAGATGAATTAAACTAGAGTTAAGACAACTCTACTAAAAATTTCAAAATAAAGGAATCTGAAAATCTGGGGCCAAATTGATTGTGCCAGAACACTATCCCCTTCTTACATGGTAAATTAGAAGGCTAATTTTCCTGGAGGGGCAATATAGCCATCTAAAAGATGACATTTCCCAGCTTCTTGTGCACATAGGAGTGGCCATGAACATGTAAGCAGAAGTACCAGAAAGAGGTATCCATGGAAATATCCTTTTTGCCTGATACTTTCCCTTTATCCTTGGGTAGAACTCCAATGTGATAGTTGAAGCACCAGCAACCACATTACACCCCATGAGGAAGGAAGCCAGGGGCTAAAAAGACAGACTGCAAGACATGAAGGAGCTTGGAATTCTCACGACTTTGGGGAGCTGTCACACAAGTCCAGGAACAAAGCAACTGTCCATGCATCTAAATTTAAGGAGCAGTGACTTCTGCAAAATAATAGCTCAACAGTGAGTCAATCTTACCTCTTTATTTCATGGATTTATCAAATATTTATAAAGAACTGACTGTGAAAGAAATGAATGTTCCAAAGATGGTGGAGGAGTAGTAGACCTAGATATCTTCGGGTCCCCGGAGTTCAGATGGATGGTCATCAAACCAGTCCGAACACCTACAGACTCAGAAGATCGAAGAGAAGAAGAGCAGCAATTCTAGGAATAGAAAAGTGACCACTTTCTGGAAGGTAGGACACGTGGAGAAGTGAATCAGAGGTGACATTTGGGAAGACAGACTGTGGGGGGAGGGGCTGGCTCCTGGCCAGTAATGCAGTGGAGCAACAAAATCAGAACTTTTAGAAGTCAGCTCCACTGAGGGACATCACCCCAGAGTTGAAGTGTGGAGTGGAGCCCTCATGGGGACTCAGGGGCCTCAGTGTGGTCTCACGACCCGTGGGGTCACAGAAGGACCTGGGTGCCTGAGCGTGGCAGAGCTCTCAGATATCGGAGCAGAAAAAATGGCTACAGAGACAGAGCAGAGGAGTGGGATCTGAGTTCAGGGTTACCTTAAACCATGATCCGAAGTGTACTCGGGCCACTGCTCTTTGAGCAGAGACCCCGCAAGTGGCAGATCTGGGGAAACTTCTTCCTTTCTCCACCAGGAGGGGTGGTGTGGGAGTGTACTGCAAGAATATGCTGGGTCTGGAGACTCCAAATGAGGTCGAGTGCCAGAGATAGAAATGCTCCATCACAAACTGGGTAAGCACAGAGTGTGGCCACAGACCAGGGAGTCAGAAGGGATTGACTGCATTTCTCCGAGGGTGCACTGAGAAGTAGGCCTCTGGAGCTCTCAGCCCTTCTGGGCAGGAGACTCAGAGGCTGCAATCTTCAGTCCCATCCTCCAAAGCTGTATGGAAAGCATTCAGGGAACAAAAGCTACCAAGAGCGAACCTGAGCAGATTGCTTAGTCTGGCCCCTGACAAGGGCAGAGCAGTTCTGCCTCAGTCAAAGACATTTGAGAATCACTACAACAGACCCCTTCCCCAAAAGATCAGTGAGAGCATCCAAGATAACCAATCACTGAGAACTACAGAACTTCAGAGCTAGGGCAATGCATCCTGTAGAATTCATGGCTTTTTCCCATGACTCTTTAGTTTCAAAGTAAAAAAAAAATTTTTAATTTTATTTTTTCTTACTCTATTTTTAAAATTTTTTTCTCTTTCTTATTTTAATGATTTTTAAACTCTTTTATCAATACCTTTTTAAAAAACAATTGTTTCCAGTTTTCATTGTTTTAGTCATATTCTATCCCTTCATTGTAGTTAAGTTTATTTTTTGTATACATATAGGATTTTCTTTCTTTAAAATTTTGGGATAGAGTTTCTTCTAATAGATAAAAATATGCTCTAAATCTAGTGCATGGCTTTGTTCTAGTCTCCAGCCTCGACACATGCTTTCTTTTTTTTTAACCAACTTCTTATCTTACCAATTCCTTTTTTAGAATCTTTTTCTAATTTTCATCTTCACAGTCATATTCCATCCCGTCATCATGGATACCCGTATCTTTGTACACATATAAGTTCTTCTTTCTTTAAAATTTTGAGAGGCAGTTTTTTCTAACAGACCAAAATATACCCAAAATCAAGTATATAGCTCTGTTCTATTCAACAGCCTAATCAAATATATAAATAGAGAGAGAAGTAGATATAGATAGATAGAGATAGAGATAAACATTTTTTCCCCTTTCTTCTCCCCCTAATTTTGGGCCTCTTCAATTTGATTGGTGTATATTTCCCTGGGGTCATTGCTACCTTTTTAGTGTTTTTTTCTCTCATTCATCTATTCTTATCTGGACAAGTGACAAAGCAGAAAAACTCACCTCAAAAAAAAAAAAAGAACAAGAGGCAGTACTGATGGCTAGGAACCTAATCACTAGGGACATAAGTAAGCTGTCAGACCTAGAGTTCAGAATGACAATTATCAAGGTGCTAGCTGGGCTTGAGAAAAGCATGGAAGATATTAAAGAATCCCTTTCTGGAGAAATAAAAGTCCTAAAATCTAACCAAGTTGAAATCCAAAAAGCTATTAATGAGGTGCAATCAAAAATGGAAGCTCTTACTGCTAGGATAAATGAGATGGAAGAGAGAATTAGTGATATAGAAGACCAAATGATGGAAAATAAAGAAGCTGAGAAAAACAGAGAAAAATAACTACTGGACCAGGAAGGGAGAATTCAAGAGATAAGTGATACCATAAGACAAAAAAATATTAGAATAATTGGGATCCCAGAAGAAAAAGAAAGAGAGAGAGGAGCAGAAGGTATATTGGAACAAATTATAGAAAAGAATTTCCCTAATTTGGTGAAGGGACCAAGCATCAAAATTCAAGAGTCACAGACAATCTCCCTCATAATCAATAAAAATATGTTCACACCCTGTCATCTAACAGGTAAAACTTACAAGTCTAAGTGACAAAGAGAAAATCCTGAAAGCAGCTTGGGAGAAGAGGTCTGTAACCTACAATGGCAGAAATATTAGATTGGCAGCAGACCTATCCACAGAGACCTGGCAGGCCAGAAAGGACAGGCATGATATATTCAGAGAACTGGATGAAAAATATGCATCCAAGAATACTATATCCATCTAGGCTGTCAGTGAAAATAAAAGGAGAAATTTTAAAAAATCTTCCAGAACAAACAAAAACTAAAAGAATTTGCAAACACCAAACCAGTCCTACAGGAAGTATTGGAAGGGATCTCTAAGCAAAAAGAGAGCCTAAAAGTAACAGACCAGAAAGGAACACAGACAATATACAGTAACAGTCACTTTACAGGCAGTACAATGCCACTAAATTCACATATCTCAATATTTACCCTGAATGTAAATCGGCTAAATGCCCCAATCAAAAGGCACAGGGTATTCGAATGGATAAAAAAACAAGACCCATCAATATGCAGTCTACACGAAATTCATTTTAGGAACTAAAAAATACTAATGAAAGAAATTGAAGAAGACACAAAAAGATGGAAAAGCATCCCATGTTCATGGATCGGAAGAATAAATGTTGTTAAAATGTCTATACTTCTTAGAGAAATCAATACTTTCAATGCCATCCAAATCAAAATTGCACCAACATTTTTCAAAGTACTGGAACAAACTATTCTAAAATTTGTATAGAACCAGAGAAGACCCCGAAATGCTAAGGAAATGCTGAAAAAGAAAAAGCTAGGGGCATGATGTCACCTGATTTCAAGCTTTATTACAAAGCTGTGATCACCAAGACAGCATGGTATTGGCACAAAAACAGATAGACTAATGGAACAGAGTAGAGAGCCCAGATATAGACTTTATGGTCAAATAAACTTTGACAAAGCAGGAAAAAATATCCAGTGGAAAAAAAGACAGTTCTTCAATAAATGGTGCTGGGAAAATTGGACAGCTATGTACAGAAGAATGAAACTCGGCCATTCTCTTACACCATACACAAAGATAAACTCGAAATGGATGAAAGACCTCAATGTAAGGCAGGAATCTATCAAAATCCTAGAGGAGAACATAGGCAGTAACCTTTTTAACATCAGCCATACCAACTTCTTTCAAGACACATCTCCAAAGGCAAAGGAAACAAAACTGAAGATGAACTTTTGGGACTTCATCAAAATAAAAAACTTCTGCACAGCAAAGGAAACAGTCAGATATTTGCAAAAGACACTACAGACAAAGGGCTGATATCCAAGATCTATAAAGAAGTCCTCAAACTCAACAACCAAAAAAATGATGATCACATCAAAAAATGGGTAGAAGACTTATGTCTTCTCCAGACACTTCTCCATAGAAGACATACAAATGGCTAGCAGACACATGAAAAAAATGTTCATCATCATTAGCCATCAGGGAAATTCAAATCAAAACTACCTTGAGATACCACCTTACACCAATTATAATGCCCAAAATTAACAGGATAGGAAACAAGTGTTGACAAGGATGTGGGGAAAGGGGAGCCCTCTTGCACTGTTGGTGGGAATGAGAGTTGGTGCAGCTGCTTTGGAAAACAGTGTGGAGATTCCTTAAAAAATTAAAAATAGAGCTACCCTATGACTCTGCAATTGCACTACTGGGTATTTACGCCAAAGATAGAGATGTACTGAAAACAAGGGCCATATGTACCCCAATGTTCATTGCAGCAATGGCCACAATTGCCAAACTGTGGAAAGAGCCAAGGTGCCCTTCAACATATGAATGGATGAAGAAGATGTGGTACGTATATACAATCGAATATTACACCTACATCAGAAAGAATGAATACCCAACTTTTGTAGCAACATAGACTGGACTGGAAGAGATTATGCTGAGTGGCATAAGCCAAGCAGAGAAAATCAAGTGTCATATGGTTTCACTTACTTGTGGAGCATAAGGAGTAACATGGAGGACAGTGGGAGAAGGAAAGGAAATGTGAACTGAAGTAAATCAGAGAGGGAGATGAAGCATGAGAGACTTTGGACTCTGAGAAACAAACTGAGGATTTTGGAAGGGAGGGGAGTAAGGGATGGGTGAGCCCGGTGGTGGGTATTGAAGGCATGAATTGCATGGAGCGCTGGGTGTGGGCCATAAACAATGAATCTTGGAACACTGAAAAAAATGAAATAAATTATTTTTTAAAAAAATAAAAAAGAAAGAAAAACTCTATTCCTTCTGATGAAGGCATTCTCCTTCATTCTCAATGTTTTGCATGTATACCTAAAAAACATGAACTTAAACTTCTAAAAAATTACTTTCTTCTCCCAATAAATGATTTTTCCCATTTAAAAAAAAACTCATTTTAGACCTAAGGACACCTCCAGATTTAAAATGAGGGGTGGAAAACAATTTAATATGCAAATGGACATCAAAAGAAAGCTGGGGTGGTAATCCTTATATCAGACAAATTAGATTTTAAGGCAAAGACTATAGTAAGAGATGATAAAGGACTCTATATCATACTTAGTGGGTCTGTCCAACAAGAAGATCTAACAATTTTAAATATCTGTGTCCTTAACATGTGAGCAGCTAATTATATAAATCAACTAACAGCTAAATCAAAGAAATACATCGACAATAATACAATAATAGTAAGGGACTTTCATAGCCCCCTCACTGAAATGGACAGATCATCTAAGCAAAAGATCAGCAGGGATATAAAGACTTTAAATGGAGCAGATGGACATAACAGATATATTCAGAATATTCCATCCCAAAGCAAGAGAATACACATTCTTCTCTAGTGCCTATGGAATATTCTCCATTATAGATCACATCCTGGGTCACAAATCAGGTCTCAACCAGTACCAAAAGATTGGGATCATTCCCTCCATATTTTCAGACCACAATGCTTTGAAACTACAATTTAAAGAGGAAAGTTGGAAAGAACACAAATGCATCGAGGCTAAAGGGTATCCTATTAAAGAATGAATGGGCCAATCAGGAAATTAAAGAAGAATTTTAAAAATCCATGCAAACAAATGAAAATGAAAACACAACTGTTCAAAATCTTTGGGACCCAGCAAAGGTGGTCCTGAAAGGAAAGTATATAGCAATACAAGCCTTTCTCAAGAAACAAGAAAGATCTCAAGTACACAACCTAACCCTATACCTAAAGGAGCTGGAGAAAGAACAGCAAAACAAACAAACAAACAAACAAAAAGCCTAAACCCAGCAGTAGAAGAGTAATAATAAAGATCAGAGAAGAAAACAATGAAATCGATACCAAAAGAATAGTAGAACAAATCAACAAAACTAGGAGCTGGTTCTTTAAAAGAATTAACAAGATTGATAAACCCCTGGCCAGACTTATCAAAAAGAAAAGAGAAAGGACCTGAATTAATAAAATCATGAATGAAAGAACAGAGATCACAACCAACACCAAAGAAAAACAAACAATTATGAGAACATATTATGAGCAGCTATACACCAGCAAATTTAAAAGAAATGGATACATTCCTAGAGACACATAAACTACCAAAACTGAACCAGGAAGAAATAGAGAACCTGAACCAGACCCATAGCCAGTAAGGAGATTGAAGCAGTCATCAAAAATCTCCCAACAAACAAGAGTCCAGGGCCAGACAGCTTCCCAGGGGAATTCTACCAAACATTTAAAGAAGAATTAATACCTATTCTCCTGAAACTGTGCCAAAATATAGAAATGGAAGGGAAATTTCCAAGCTGATTTTATGAAGCCAGCATTACCTTGATCCCAAAACCAGACAATGATTTATCAAAAAGGAGAATTACAAACCAATCTCCTTGATGAACATGGATTCAAAAATTCTCACCAAAATACCAGCCAGTAAGATCCAGAAATACATTAAAAGGACCAAATGGGATTTATTCCTGGGCTGCAAGGTTGATTCAAAATCCGCAAGTCAATGTGATACCATACACTAATAAAACAAAGAACAAGAAACATATGATCCTCTCAATAGATGCTGAAAAAGCATTTTGCAAGGTACAGCATCCTTTCTTGATCAAAACCCTTCATAGTGTAGGGATAGAGGGTACCTACCTCAATATCACAAAAGCCGTCTATGAAAAACTCATAGTGAATATCATAAGAGACTCTTAACTCTAGAAAACAAATTGATGGTTACAAGAGGGAAGGTGGGTCAGGGGATGGGTGAAATAGGTTATGGGGATTAAGGAGCACACTTTCAATGAGTCCCAGGTGTTGTATGTAAGTGTTGAATCACCAAAGTGTACACCTGAAACTAATACTACATTGTAAACTAACTGGAATTTAAATAAGAACTTTTAAAAAAGGAAAGCTTTCTATGCATCCATAATGGGAAACTTGGGGATGACTGGCTGAAAAATGAATGCAATATCACAGTCTATTTTTCTTTTTTAGTTTCCCATATAAGTGAGATCACACAGTATTTGTCTGACTTACTTCACTTAGCACAATGCCTTTAAGATTCATCCATGTTATTGCAAATAGTAGGATTTCCTAGTGGCTGAATCATACACACACACACACAGAGACACACACACATGTTGGGATATGTATGTATATCATTATCCATTCATCAATTTATGAACACTTAGGTTGTTTCCATGTCTTAGCCATTGTAAATAATGCTGCAAGGGACATGGAGGTGCAGATATCTTTTTGAATTAGTGTTTTTGTTTCCTTCAGATAGTTTCCCAGAAGTGGAATTGCTGGATCATATGGTAATTCTATTTTTTAATTTTTTAAGGAAACTCTATACTGTTTTTCATAATTCATCAATTCCCATCCCCACAAACACCGCACAAGGATTCCATTTTTCTCCACATCCTTGCCATATGAAAAAATGAAACTTGACCCACATTTTACAACACTCACAAAAATCAACTCAAAGTGGATTAGAGACTTAAATATAAGACCTGAAACCATGAAACTCCTAGAAGAAAACATAGGGAAAAAGCTGTTTGACATGGATCTTGGTGACGACTTTTAGGATATGACATCTAAAGTACAAGAAACAAAATAAAAAACAAACAAGTGGGACCACATCAACAACAGGGCAACCCTTGCAAGAGTTAAATGAACCGAGATGTGCAAAACACTTAGAACTCACATAATATATAAGATTCCAAAAGTATTGCTGCTATTATGATTATTATCATGACTACTATGCTAGTGGTTGTTATTTCTGTGACAATGTAGGTATCCACATCAAATTTCTACGTGAAATTATTGTGTAAGAATGTTCAAAGTGTAACACAGAATATAATTGTCAAAAATCACAAAATTGTCACCAAAACCAAAAAATCTTTTTTTAAAAAAAAGATTTTATTTATTTGACAGAGAGAAACACAGCCAGAGAGGGAACACAAGCAGGGGGAGTGAGAGAGGGAGAAGCAGGCTACCTGCTGAGCAGGGATCCCGATGTGGGGCTCGATCCTGGGTCTCCGGGATCATGACCTGAGCTGAAGGCAGACGCTTAACGACTGAGCCACCCAGGCGCCCCCCAAAAATCTTCTACTATTTTTTAAAAGGTAAGTCTGGGAAAAGAATACATTATCTCCAAGGAAGGCCAGCTCTGATGGTAAAGGCCTGAACTCTGTTCATGAGATCTGTCCTAATCCTGATGCTACCTATTTTATTAGCTAGCTATGTGACCTTGAATAAGCTACTCCACCTTTTTTTTTTCTCCCCTCAAGTTCTCACTATAAAATAGAAATAACTACCTGCCCTGACTTTCAGAGGGATACTGTAAGTATCAGGTGAAAATATATCATGACCCTATTTGTATTTTAATACTACTTCTATATTACTGAACAATGCCTAAGAAAAAACAAATTTCTAGTAGATATGAGATCTGAGATCCTCACATGAATTCATATAACAGAAAAATGAGGGGTACCTGGGTGGCTCAGTTGGTTAAGCTACTGCTTTCAGCTCAGGTCATGATCCTGGAGACCTGGGATCGAGCTCCACATCTGGCTTCCTGCTTGGCGGGAGGTCTGCTTCTCCCTCTCTCAGTCCCTCTGCTTGTGTTCCCTCTCTAGCTTTGTTTCTCTCTGTCAAATAAATAAATAAAATCTTTTTTAAAAAGGAAAAAAAAGAAAAATGACTTGACTGAGAATTCAGATCCTTGGTTTACTAGTTACATAATGTTGGGTATTGAGTCGAAGCTCAAAAACCTTATTTCTATAGCTATAAAGCTGTCCTACTAATCTGTGACCTCCCTGTGGGTCAAATTAGATTATATGTAGGAAAGTGTGCTATGAACTGGAAACATTCTTGCTATTATTTATATAATTTAGGAATTCAGTGATTGTAGCTGTTGTTGCTGAAATACGTATTTTGGTGAATTAAGTCTCAAAGGTAAATCCCCTTATGCTAAATGTATTATGGTCACCATGCTTGTGCCTTCTAGCTTGCTTTCATATGGAACCAAGTGACCTTTTATCTTTAAAGACTTTATTTATTTATTTGAGAGAGAGCGTGCACAAGTGCATGAGTGCATGACTCAGGGAAAGGCAAAGGGAAAAGGAGAAGCAGACTCCTTGCTAACTGTGACCTGAGCCAAGGACAGCTGCTTAACTGACTGAGGCACTCAGGTGCCCCCTCAAGAGACCTTTTAAACACATTAATCAGACCATTTCACTCTCTTGATAAAAAATGTACAGAGGATTCCAAATGTACTTGGAATAACATACAGTTACCTATAAAAGACAGTGCAAGTTGGATAGCTAAGTCCAAACAAGTGTCAAAACTTAAGTTCAAAAACACCAATCCTTTCCTTACAATAACGCCATTATTTGTGGTAACTCAATCTAACTGAACATATGTTTGCAGTTTTTACAACGTGAACTATTTTGTGGAAAGAGTAATAACTTACCTGACCCATAATAAGTGTGGAAAAATTTAGAAGTTTAAGAATTAGGATTTTCCATGAGGAAAACCAAGTTTTGGGGGGCTGGTAAAACATCTGACTCTCAGGTTCAGCTCAGGTCATGATCACAGGGTTCTAGAATCGAGCCCCATGTTGGGCTTTGTGCTCAGCATGGAGTCTGCCTGAGATTCTCTCCCCCTCCCACCACCCCCCTACTCATGCTCTTTCTTTCTCTCTCTAAAATAAATAAATCTTCAGGGGGAGAAAAAAGAAAAGTCAAGTCTTACATCAAATGCAATAAAGGAAAATCAAACAATTCTGATGATTAATTGCATTATATTCCACACATGGTAAAATCAGAAAAAATAGATTTATCATGCTAATAGACTCAAAAGAAAGCTGTGGTAGCAATCCTTATATCAGAAAAACTAGATTTTAAACCAAAGACTGTAATAAGAGATGAAGGACACTATATCATAATAAAAGGGTCTATCCCATAAGAGGATCATATGGTTCTTGTTCTTTCTTTTATTAATGTGATGTATCGCATTGATTGATTTGAGAATTTTGAACCACCTTTGTAGCCCAGGAATAAATCCACTTGGTCATGGTGAATAATTCTTTTAATATACTTTTGATCCTGTTAGCTAGTGTCTTGGTGAGAATTTTTGCATCCACGTTCATCAAGGAGATTGGTCTGTAATTCTCCTTTTTGATGGAGTCTTTGTCTGGTTTTGGGGTCAAGGTAATGCTGGCCTCATAATATAAGTTTGGGGGTTTTTCTTCAATTTCTATTTTTTGGAACAGCTTCAGGATAATAGGTATTAATTCTTCTTTAAATGTTTAGTAGGATTCTCCTGGGAAGCCATCTGGCCCAGGGCTCTTATTTGTTGGGAGAATTTTGATCGCTGCTTCAACTTCTTTGTTGTTTATGGGTCTGTTCAGATTTTCTATTTCTTCTTGTTTTAGTTTTGGTAGTTTATATAATTCTAGGAATGCATCCATTTCTTCCAGATTGCTTAATTTGTTAGCATATAGTTGCTCAGAATATGTTCTTATACTTCTCTGTATTTCTTCAGTGTTGGCTATGATCTTTTCTCTTTTATTTATGATTTTATTTATTTCGGTCCTTTCTCTTTTCTTTTTGATAGGTCTGCCTTTATCCATCTTATTAATTCTTTCAAAAAACCAGCTCCTAGTTTTGTTGATCTGTTCTACTGTTCTTTTGACTTCTGCTCTAATCTTTATAATTTCTCTTCCCCTTCCAGATTTCAGCTTTATTTGCTCTTTATCCAGTTCCTTTAGGTGTAAGTTTAGGCTGTATATTTGAGATCTTTCTTGTTTCTTGAGAAAGGTCTGTATTGCTATATAATTTCCTCTTAAGACTGCCTTTGCTACATCTCAAAATTTCTGAATGGTGTTTTCATTTTCATTTGTTTCCATGATTTAAAAAAATCTTCTTTAATTTCCTGGATGACCCATTCATTTTTTAGTAAGATGCTCTTGTTATTGAGTTTAAGTTTCAAAGCATTGTGGTCTGAAAATATGCAGGAAATAATTCCAGTCTTCTGGTACTGGTTGAGACCTGATCTGTGATCCAGTACTTGATCTATTCTGGGTAATGTTTCATATGCATTCGGAAAGAATGTGTATTCTTTTGCTTTAGAATGAAATACTCTGAATATATCTGTGAAGTCCACCTGTTACAGTGTGTTATTCAAAACCCTTGTTTCCCTGCTGCTCTTCTGCTTAGATGATCTATCCATTGCAGTGAGAGGCGTGTTCAAGTCCCCTACTATTATTGTAGTTATCATCTTACTGCAGAGACAAAATACAGCATACTTTCTTGATGAAAACTCTCTGCAGTGTAAGGATAGAGGAAATATAACTCAATATAATAAAAGCCATCTATGAAATACCTACAGAAAATATCATCCTCAATGGGGAAAAACTGAGACTTTTCCCCTAAGGCCAGGAACATGACAGGGATGTCTACTCTCATCACTGTTGCTTAACATAGTACTGGAAGTCCTAGCCACAACAATCAGACAACCAAAAGAAATAAAATACAAACACACTGGCAAAGAAGAAGTGAAACTTTCACTCTTTGTAGATGACACTATACTGTTTATTGAAAACCCAAAAGACTCCACCCAAAAATTGTTAGAACTGATACAGGAATTCAACAAAGTCACAGGATATAAAATCAGGGCACAAAAATCAGTTCCGTTTCTATACACTGACAATGAGACAGACGAAAGAGAAATCAAGAAATCAATCCCACTTACAATTGCATCAAAAACCATAAGATACATAGGAATAAATTTAACCACAGAAGTAAAGGATCTATACTCTGAAAACTATAGAACATTTATCAAAGAAATTGAGAAAGACAAAAAAAATGAAAAAACATCCCATGATCTTGGATTAGAATAACAAATACTGTTAAAATATCTATGCTACCCAAAGCAATCTACACATTCACTGCAATCTCTATCAAAATACCATCAACATTTTTCACAGAGCTAGAACAAACAATCCTAAAATTTGTACAGAACCAGAAAAGAGCCTGAATAACCAAAGGAATGTTGAAAAAGAAAAGGAAAGCTGGGAGCATCATAATTCTGGACTATTCAGCTCTATTACAAAGCTGTAATCATCAAGAGAGTATGGTACTGACACAAAAATAGACACATAGATCAATGGAACAGAAAAGAGAACCCAGAAATGAACCTTCAACTCTATGGTCAACTAAACTTCAACAAAGCAGGAAATAATTGTAATGGAAAAAAGAGTCTCTTCAACAAATGGTGTCAGGAAAATTAGACAGCCTCATGTAGAATAATGAAATTGGACCATTTCCTTACACCATGCACAAAAATAGAATCAAAATGGATTAAGGACCTAAAGGTGAGACAAGAATCCATCAAAATCCTAGAGGAGGACACAGGCAGAAACCTCTGTGAACTCAGCCACAGCAACTTCTTGCTAGATACATCTTCAAAGGCAGGGGAAACAAAAGCAAATATGAATTATTGAGATCTCATCAGGATAAAATCTTTTGCACAGCAAAGAAAACAGTCAACAAAATTAAAAGACAACCTAAAGAATGAGAGGAGATATTTGCAAATATCTTAGCAGATAAGGAGCAAAAAAAGTCATCAAAAATCTATAAAGAACTTACCAAACTCAACCCCCCAAAATAAATAATCCAGTCAACAAATGGGCAGAAGACATGAACAGACATTTCTCCAAAGAAGAGATTCAAATGGTTAACAGACACATGAAAAAAAAAGCTCAAAACCACTCAGCATCAGGGAAATACAAATCAAACTACAATGAGATACCATCTCACACCTGTTAGAATGGCTAAAATGAACAAATCAGTAAACAACAGATGTTGGGTAGGATATGGAGAAAGGAGAACCTTCACCCATCCACCCACAGCTCTTGGAGTCACACAGCATGGAGTTTGTTGGTGGGAATGCAAACTGGTACAGCCACTCTGGAAAACAGCATGGAGTTTCCTCAAGAAGTTAAAGATATAGCTACCCTATGACCCTGCAATTGCACTACTAGGTATTTTTTAAAGGATACAAGCATAGGATCCAAAGGGCACCTCCACCCCAATGTATACAGCAGCAATGTCCACAATAGCCAAACTATGGAATGAGCCCAGGTGTTCAATATATGAATGGATAAAGAAGATGTGGTATATATACAAAATGGAATATTCTCAGCCATCAAAAAAAGGAAATCTTACATTTGCAATGACATGGATGGAACTAAATGATATTGTGCTAAGCAAAATACGTCCATCAGAGAAAGACAACTATTATATTATTTCACTTATATGGGGAATTTAACAAAAAAAAAAAACCAGATGAACATAGGGGAAGGGAGAGAAAAATAAAATAGGACAATATCAGAGACGGAGACAAACCATAAGAGACTCTTAATATAGGAAGCAAATTTAGGGTTGTTGGAGGGGAGGCAGGTAGGGGAAATGGAGTAACTGAGTGATGGTCATTAGGAGGGCACTTGATGTAATGAGCACTGGGTGTTATATGCAACTAATGAATCACTAAACTCTACCTTTGAAACTAATACTCCACCTTATGTTAGTTAATTGATTTTTAATAAAAAAAAATCCACCTTTCCCTGAACAGTTTTTTCCATTCTGCCAATTTATTGGAATGAGGGCAAATCTAGTTTATAGTAACCCAGGAAGTTAAATGTAAATTAAATGTAAATTTTAATAGAATTGTTGAAAACTAAAGACCTAAGCATATTAGAAAAATCAGTTTTTAGGATTTTTAGCAAACTATAAACATAAAATTCTGGTTTAATTCAATTGGTATATTTTACTTAAAAGAAAAAGTCAATTTTATGTCTCATAGATTAACACATAATAAATTTTAAGATTCTTGAAAAGTGACTACATCATATCAGTATTTTGTATGGCCACAGAACTTCACATACCATAAGTGTTAAATAAATATTTATTTACATGAATCTGTAAATTCGTCAAATACATATTGAATGAATAAAAAAGAGGTGAATGAAATATTGACAGTGTGTTTCTATCTTCCAGACTTGTAAGGCCTTCTTTCCTTCCATGATTAAATCTAACCACGGTCAGTTGTTCTGTATTTTAACTGTTGCAGGAGTAGTTGGTATAAATGGGCTATCAGATGAATACTTTACTTCACTATGTGTCTTTGTATTCCGTAGCTCATGGAACTATGAAATTAGGACTCTTCTAAGGTTCAGAGAACTCTTCCTGCACTAAGGGAAAATCTCTGGTACATGTGATTCTATTTATAATGCAGGTATTCCTATTTAAAAAGGCAGTGATAGGAGACATAGTCTCTCTCTCTCTCTCTCTCTCTCTCTCTCTCTCTCTCTCTTTTTTAGAGAGAGAGTGAAGAATGTGCTTATTGGCTCATTAGTTTCTTGGGTTAAAAGAAATTGAAATAATTTCCCTCTTTTTGTTGGGTAAATACTGTGAAGATACAGGAGAACAGAGGTCACAAAAATGACTTTAAGTGATGTTTTGTCCCCAGGGATAAGTCAGAAAAAGGAAAGAGAGTTTTAATTTTTAAAATGATTCCAAGAATTAACTTCTTAAATTCTATTATGAACAGCTTTTCTCTTTGTTTCATATAATTGTGCAAGCAAATTCACAGCTTTAGACTTTGCAGAGTG
Organism: Spilogale gracilis; assembly: GCA_004023965.1. NCBI lineage: Eukaryota > Metazoa > Chordata > Mammalia > Carnivora > Mephitidae > Spilogale > Spilogale gracilis. The sequence continues at coordinate 131,030 of PITA01002741.1, read as the reverse complement.
TCTCTTCTTTGAATTAAGAATAAAAATAAAATAAAGGTAAAATTAAAACCAATATCATTTGCTCATAGTTCATCAAAACTGGAAATTTTGATGGCTGTACAACCAAGTATGTGAACTCTTAATAAAAATCTTTGTTCCCATAATAATCTTCTAATGTATATCAATTATCATCTTTTGATTTTGAAGTTTTGAAATATGGGAAGTCAAACAAAAGAAATAATGAGAATGTCTAATTTAGTAAAAAATTAATATACATTGAATCAATGAATTTATTCAATTTAAAGATAATAACATGTTAGCAAATTATGGCATTGTGAAAACATAGCTAAATTGCTAATCTGAATATTACAATGTAACAGAAAAATTGGCCTGAGAAGTTATTAAAATTGCATTGCAGTGTGAGAAGATAATTTCTTTCCTAAAAATAATACAAAGTAAAAATGATCCAAAAGATAAAATATTCCATAAAAATGATTAATATATGTAAGGAAGTGTTGGGGGTGATATTTTGATATAAGGGTTACATTTGGTATAATGGTCCAAATGAGTATGCAAATGAAATATGAGGACTTTCACACTAAGGAGCCAATCAGTAGAGTATATTGAAAAGTATAAACATGATTTAAGACAAGTACAGTTATTACAATTGCTGATAAGAGGATTGATATGATCCAAATGGGATTAATCAGCCATATTTGTAGGAAAGAGAGAGAGCCAATCAAAAGGCTGACTAAAAACAATGAGGCTATTGAAAGCCCAGTGAATCTGTAAAATTAAATAAAAAGTACCAAAGCAGGTGATGAAGAGTTGAAAAATATGTAGGGGGAAAAATATCTCCAAAGGGATGTGTATTAAGCGGCTGGTCAAAATTAGCAGACAATCATTCAAAATCTTTGGACCTAGATCAAAGGGCATGCAGCAAACTGAATAGCATTTATTCAATAAAATCTACAGAAATTCAGTAAGAACATAGGGAGGCCATGGCCTTGGGCTGGGGACTACACCCACCCACCCACAGCTCTGCCCTGTAGAATAACTCTTCCATTGGACTTAGCAACCAAGCTCAGTTTCCATCTCCTTCAGATCTCTGAAGTGGAATTGCCGTTCTGGGTAGTTTGGCACCAGGTGAACATCAGAAGATCCCATCTTTTGTGAATGACTGATATTGAGTGGATAGACTCAGCCAGACAGTGCTGTTCCTCCACTCCCAATTCCCACTAGGCAGGAAAGATTTGGGGAGAGGCTGTTGGTGAAGAAAGCAATCCTTTCAAGAATAACTCTTTAGTGTTGGAGAGCCATACCAGTAATTTCAGCCATCAAGTGGCAGGTCTCATCTCTTTCATCTTTTTTTTTAAGATTTTATTTATTTATTTGAGAGATAAAGAGAGCATGAGAGAGAGGAGGGGCAAAAGAAGAGGAAGAAGCAGACTCCCCATTAAGCATGGAGCCCAACTCAGGGCTGGATCCCAGGACCCTGAGATCATGACCTGAGCCTAAGTCAGATACTTAATCCACTGAGTCACCCAGGCACCCCCTCTTCCATCTTCTTAAGACAAAATTTTGGGGGGGATAGAGTCACCAGACATTAAATATTTGCAGACCCCAAACCAAGATTTGCATGTGGTGGAAGCAGCAGTGGGGAGTCAGCCATACTTCCTATCATCCCCCCAACCATCATATCATACTCAATAAGGACAATTCAAGTAAGGCAGCCAGTGGAGAGTGAGTTACTCATAAAACTCAACTCTTACTTCACGACACAGAGGTTCTGCCCGATAAGGGTCAAATTTAATCTCAAAGATTGGTATCTCTCAGCCTCTGTCAAAGGATTTAACTTCAATCAGATAACAGTATAGATCAGAGCATTGTCCAAAAATAAAAAAATAAATCAGCAACAAGTTGTGGGGGGTAAGAACTAGATATGATACAAATAGAAGCAGATCAGCTAGAAACTTAAGGGGAAGAAATAATCAAAGATTTCCTGGCTAAAATCATAGCTATCCCTGATAGAAAGGAAGATTATATGCATACCAAAAATGGTATCTTTGAAGGAATGGCATCAAATGGCATCAGTGACATGTTACAGGAGACAGACTTCACTGAACTAGTCCAGTAAAGTCACTAAATAAATAAACAAGCAAATAACCATAAGAACAAGCCCTATGGAAACATTATCCAGAACTTCTGCAATATATTGTCTAAAATGTCTATTTTCTAACAGAAAAGTATAAGATATGGAAAAGCAGAAGAAAGTATGACTTATTCATAAGAAAATATATAGGCAATGGAAATTGCTTTGAAGGTGACTCAGATGTTGAACTCACAGAAAAACTTCGAAGTTGCTATTATAAAATATATTCAAACATCTAATGGAATACGTATTTTAAAAACATAAAGTATAATGACAATGTTTCATCAAAGAATAGAAATGAAATTTTTAAAAAACAAATGTAAATTTCGGAGTGGAAAAGAAAAATAACTGAAAAAAAAGATTCACTAGAGCAACTCAATAGTAGATTTAAGCTGGCAGTAAAAAGAATCAGTGAACTTGAAAACAGATGGATAGAGAATATGCAATCAGAAGAAAATAAAGAAAAATGAAAAACCTTCAGAGAAATTTGAAACCCAAACCCAAAGAATCACATCAGCCTACATCAGGAATTAATATTCAGAGAAATAATGGCTGAAAACTTCCCAAATTTAATGAAAAAGATTATTTTACATATTCAAGAAGCTAAATGAACTCCAAATAGGATAAACATAAGGGGTCACATCCAGACACATCATATACTCAAAATGTTGAAAAATGAAACAAAAAGAAAAACTGGAAAAGAGGGGGAAATGACTCATATATATACCATGCACCAGATGAAAAAGATGACTTATTTACATTATGTACATATACATATACAAGCTCTACCATACAATTAACAGCAGAGTTTTCAATAGAAAAAATGAAGGCCAAAGGCAGTGGATGACATATTCTAAGTACTGAAAGGAAAATAGCTGTCAACCAAGAATCTTACATCAAGCAAAGCTATCTTTCAAGAAGTGAAGGCAAAACAAAGCAAAACTGAACTCAAAATTAAAGCAAAACAAAAACTGAGAGAATTTGTTGCTAGCATACCACTTTATAAGAAATGCTAAAGCTCTTCAGGTTGAAAGTAAGTGACACCAAAAATAATTTGAATCCAGTTGGGAAAAAAAAAGCAAAACAAAACTGAGTGTCACATAATAAAGTAGGCAATTTTTAAAGACAGCATAAATGCATATTTTTTCCCTTAACAGATTCTAAAGGCAAATGTATAAACAGTATAAACTATAAATAATAGTATTGTTGAGCCTATATGATATATAAATATGGTATTTTTGACAATAAGAATACAAAGGAGGTGGGTGAAGACAAAGCTATAGTGGTAGGAAATGACACCAGACAGTAACTCAAAGCTACAGGAAGGAATGAACTAAAAATAGAGAAGATTGATGTGGCAAATTCTATAAATATATACTTGTTCTCCTTTCCTCTCTCGGTTTCTGTAAAACATAAAATTTATAAAGTAAGAATTGCAACAATGTATTTTGGGGTTTATAACATACAGACATATATAATGATAATAACACAAAAATGGAAGAGATAATATAGCCATACAGGAGTAAAGTTTTTCTATCTCAATGGAATTAAAGTAGCATAAATCTGATAGATTAGGACATTGCATGTCCTAGAAAAATCTCTAAGAAAACTCAAAAGTATAGTTCAAAAATCATTAAAGGATGCTGTTATGAACACCAGAACACTATAAACCAATCGACCTAATAGACATCTATGGAACACTCCACTCAACAACAGCAGAATTTACTCTCTTTTCACACACACATAGGACATTCTCCAGGATAAATTACATGTTGGGCCATACGATAACCATCCACAAACCTGAAATGGAATGAAATCATACAAAATTTGTTCTTTCACCAAAATGGTATAAAATTAGAAAACATCAGGAAAAATTTTGAGAACTTTATAAATATATGGAAATACAATATACCAAAATATGGGAAGCTACTAAAGCAGTGCTTAGAGAGAAATTTGTAGCTGTAAATGACTGCATTAGAAAAGAATAAAAGCATTAAGTGAATAACTAACCTTTCTCCTTAAGAAACTATAAAAAATAAGAGCACATTAAATCCAAAGCAAGCAGAACTTATAAAAAAAATAACAGAAATAAGTGAAATAGAGAATAGAAAACTTAAGAAAATCGATGAAACCAAAAGTTGGTTCTTTGAAAAATCAACAAAATTAATAAAACTTTAGCTAGACTAACCAACAAAAAAAGAGAGAACTTGAAGTACTAAAATCAAGAATAAAAGAAGAAACATTACTACAGCCAGAAAAAAAGATAAAAGGAAATACTATAGAAAAACTGCATGCCAACAAATTAAATAACTTAGATGAAATAGACAAGTTCCTAGAGGCACAAGTTAACAAAACTGGCTCAAGAGGAAATAAAATAACTAAATAGTCCTAAATAACCATTGAATTAGTCATCTAAAAAACTTACCACAAGAAAAAGCCCAGGCCCAGGTGGCTTCACAGGTGAGTTCTTTAAAATGTTTAAGGAATATTCAATACGAATCTTTCAAAAAATACTCCAAAAAAAAGAGAACTGAACACTTCCCAACTCACTTCATGATGTTAGTCTTACCTTAACACCAAACCAGACAAAGACTCCACAAGAAAATAAAACTGAAGATCAATACCTCTTATAAATCTAAATACAAAAATTCTCAATAGAACACTAGCAAGGACAAATAAATGCCCCATAATCATCTTAACAGACACAGTGTCTGATAAAAATCTAATACTCTTTCCTGAAAAAAACACCAAAGAAACTTGAAATAGAAGAGAACTTCTATAACCTGATAAGCAGTATCTATGAAAAAAACTATAATTAACATTTCATTTAATAGTCAAAGACCGAATACTTGTACCCTAAGATCAAGACCAAGACAACAACGTCTGCTTTAACCACTCTGACTCAATTTCTGGTCAACAGGACAATTAGGCAAGAATATGAAACAAAGATATTCAGACTGGAAAGGAATAAATAAAACTATCTTTGCTGTTAGATGGTATGATCTTGTATATATAAAAAATCTTAAAGAATATATACACACAAATTATTATATCTGAGAAATTAATTAAGCAAGGTTATAGGACCAAAATACAAGATCAATATACAAAAAATAACTGTGTTTCTATACATTTGTAATGACAAACCCTGAATTATATTATTAAACCCTAAATTAAATTATTAACCCTGAATATATATTATATTATATCCACTTACAAGAGCTTCAAAAATAATAAAATACTTATGAATAAATTTAACAAGATAAGTGCAAAACATATGCTGAAAATTATAAAACACTTTTGAAAGAGATTTTAGAAGACTTTAAATAAATCCCATGTTCATGGATTGAAAGAATTACTATAGTTAAGATGTCAATACTCTCCAAATTAATCTACAGATTCAATGGAATTCCTATGAGAAACCCAGCTGCCTTTTTTTTAAGCAGTGATGAGTTAATTCTAAAATTTACAAGGAAATGCAAGGGATTCAGAAAGCCAAAACTATATTGAAAAAGAACAAAGTTGTAGTGAATCATACTTCCCAATATCAAAACTTACTACAAAGCTACACTAATCAAGACAGTGTGGTACTGGTATAAGTCTAGACATATAGATCAATGGAATAGAATTGAGAGTCCAGGGTAAATCCTTAAATTGTGTCCAACTGATTCTTAACAAATAATCCAAGATAATTTGATGAGGAATTTCAACATATGGTGCTAGGACAACAGGACAGTAATAAGCAAAAGCATGAAGTTTAACCCCTACCTCCCATCACATACAAAAATGAACTCAGAATGAATCAAAGACCCAGGTGTAAGAGATAAAACCACAAAATTCTTAGAATAAATGATGTAAATATTCATAACCTTGGATTAGGCAATGGTTTATTAGCTATGACACCAAATACAAGCAGCAACAGAAGTTAAATAAATTTGACTTACACAAAGTTTTAAACTTTGTACTTCAAGGGCATGAAGAAAATGAAAACACAATCAGAATTAAAGAAATATTTTACAAATCATATACGGCTGATAAGGGGCCTGTACTTAAAAATTTGCAAAATATTTGAGTAGATATTTTTTTTCAAAGAAGATATACAAATGAACAATACGCACATAAAAAGATTTGCATTAGAGAAATGCAAATCAAAGCCACTATGGAAAACAACTTTGTACTCACTAGTATGTCTATACTCAAATAGACAGACAAATGTTGATGAGGGTGTAAGGAAATTGGAACTCTCATACATTGTCAGTGGATTATAAGGTGTAACCATTTTGGAAAACAGTTTGACAGATTCTTAAAAATATACAGTTGCCATATTTTTATCCCATGATCTACAACCAAGAGAAATGAAAACAACATCTAAACAAAATCTTGTATACATATATTCTTAACAGTATTTGCCATAATATCCCCAAAGTGGGAATAGCTCAAGTGATGAATGGATGAATGCCCATCAACTGATGAACTGATCAAGAAAAATGGTTTAACCACACAATGAAATATTATTCAGTCATAAAAAGAAATGGAGTACTAACATATGCTACCAAATGTATGAACCTTGAAAACATAAGCTACTTAAAAATACTAGATGTGAAAGGCCATAAATATATTATTCCATTTATATAATGTCCAAAATGGGCAAATATACAGAGACAGAAAGTAGTTCATTGGTTACCAGGGACTGGAGGAAAGATAAATGGAGACTGGTTGCTGATAGGTACAGTTTATTTGGAGAATGATGACAATATTCAGGAATAAAGTGGTGATGAAGTACTTCCTGAATATACTAAAAGTCACTAAATTGCATATTTTGGAAGAGTAAATTTTGTGATCAATGAATTATATCTCAACAGACACTTGAGTTGCTTCCTTCGCTATTGTAAACAAAATGCTGCGATATGGGGCACTTGGGTGGCTCAGTCATTAAGCATCTCCTTTCTGCTCAGGTCATGATCCCAGAGTCCCGGGATTGAACTCTGGCAGAGATCAATCTGCGAAGCAGGAAGCCTGCTTCTCCCTCTCTCAATCCCCATACTTGTGTTCCCTTTTTAGCTGTGTTTCTTTCTGTCAAATAAATAATAAAATCTTTATTTAAAAATGCAATAGACATAGGGGTACATACATCTTTTTTAATTAGGGTATAACGTTAAGTGAAATAAGTCAGTAAGAGAAAGATAAATATCATATGATTTTATTTATATGTAGAGTTTAAGGAATGAAACAATAAACAAAGAAAAAAAGAGACAAATGAAAAACCAGACTCTTAAGTACAGAGAACAAACTGGTGGTTGCCTGAGAGGAGGTGGGTAGGGGGGATGCGTTAAATAAAGGAGGTTAAGAGTACACTTATCTTGATGAGCACTGAGAAAAGTACAGAATTGTTGAACCATTATTTTATACATCTGAAACTAATATAACATTGTATATTAATTACACTTTAATTAAAAAATGAGATAACTTTCACATCAACTAGGATGGCTCTAATCAACAATACACACAATAACAAAGTTAGTGAAGATACGGAAAAATTAGAACCCTCACACATTGCTAGTGTGAATTGGTGCAGCTGCTTTGGAAAATACTTTGACAGTTCCTCAAAATGTTAAACATGGAGTTTCCATGTGGCCCAGGAATCTCACTCTTAGGTGTACACTGAAGAGAAATGAAAACATACATCCCCCAAAAAACTTGTATGCAAATGTTCAAACAGTATTATTCATAACAGCTAAAAGAGTAAAAACAGGGACTCCTGTTTGGCTAAGTCAGTTGAGCATTGTACCCTTGACTTTGGCTCAGGTCATGAGCTCAGGGTCCTGAGATGGATCTCCTTGTTGGGCTCCACACTCAGCAGGGAGTCTACTTGAATTTTTCTTTCCCTCCCCAGTTGCCACTCTTCCTGCTTATACATGCACATGTGTGCTCTCTCTCTCAAATAAATGTTTTTAAAAAGCTAAAAACAATTGAAATATTCGTAAATTAATGAATGGATAACCAAATGTTACCTATCCATAGAGTAGAATATTATACATGATATAATAATGCAGCAAAAAGCAGCAGAAGTATTTTATGAGAAGCAACTGACTATATGGAATTCATAATGTTTGATAAATCATATACTGTACATGCTTTATATCAGTAAAATTTATAATAAATTTCTCTGTATAAATGTGTGCATTTATGTGCATATATATATATACATAATATAAGCATGTATATACATTTTTAAATGTGAGTTGTGCTAAAATTCCCTCATTTATGGAACTAGTGTGCCTTTGACTGATATCTCAGCATCAACATCACTGATGAGCCAGGCCAAATGCTTAGACCATATATTTTATTATTGCTAATACATTTTTCTCTTTTAACTGTCACAATGATTTCCAAATCTTGGCTGACTACTTCTCCACTCAGGGTTGGCATCTTTTATCATAAAGCATGCAAAGCGATTAAGCCTCAACACTTGCAGCACAGAGTCAAAGGACTTGCAGATTCATCTGCTCCTCCAGATCTTGCCACAGAGCCTGTCTGAACACTTCTTCATCAGGGGCATTGTAGTAACGTGGAATTAGCTCATCTTTGGCAGAGACTCAAGGCTAAGAAGATATGAGCATACAGTACACACCCATCCTCCCACACACCTGTGATTTCTAACCTCGATGTATGCCCAAGTAAGTCAGATGGTGAAGTTTCTGACCCATTTTGCACCCTCCTGACTAACCAGTAACAGGAGTACAGCAAATGACAATATTTTTCTCAAAGTTATTGAGTATTCATGATTTTCCAAAGATTGGACCAAGAACTTTCCAAGTACCATCCCATTTAATTCTTCAAAAAAAAAAAATTTTATTTATTTATTTATTTATTTATTTATTTATTTGACAGACAGACAGAGAGAGCACACACAAGCAGGAGGAGCAGCAGAAGGAGAGGGGAAAAGCAGGCTCTCCAGCTGATGCTGGGCTGGATCCCAGGACCTGAGTCATAACCTGAGCAGAAGGCAGACTCAACCAATTGAGCCATCCAGGCACTCCCCTTGCTATTTAATTCTAAGAACCATATGAAGCACATACTATTATCACCTCCACTCTATAGGAGAGTGAACAGAGACATGGAGCAATTCAGGAACTCACTCAAAGCCGTCTAGCCCAAAAGAGCTAGATTTCAGATTTTTACACAGGTAGCCTGAATATAGTCTGTACTCTTAAATACTATGTTAAATATGTAATATGTTAAAAATAGGACGAAGGGGCGCCTGGGTGGCTCAGTCTTTAAGTGGCTGCCTTCAGCTCAGGTCATGATCCTGAAGGTCTGGGTTTGAGCCCTGCATCGGGCTCCCTGCTCAGCAGGAAGCAGGCTTCTCCCTCTCTCACTCCCCCTGCTTGTGTTCCCTCTCTAGCTGTGTTTCTCTCTGTCAAATAAATAAAATCCTTTTTAAAAAATTTAAAAAATAGAATGAAATAACAAATTGAGAGACAATCTTTTCAATACATATAACAGAATTATCAGCCTTAGTACATAAACAAAAACTAAGGATAGGAACAGATTATTCATGACAGAATTATGAAAGCTAACAAACATATCAAAACTCTCTACCCAAATAAGTAAAGAAACATATATTTATATAATATATATATATAATTTTTTACCAAGTATATTGGCAAAGCTTTTTAAAGCAATAATAGGTAGTGTTGGTATAGATACAAAGTATAAAAAAAATCGTCATGCTCATAAATGATGAGAACACTAAGTATTCCTCATTTTGGGAAGAGACTTGGCCTTAGAAATTGCCTATCTTTTGATCCAGCAACTTTATAATTAAGAATTTTATCCCAAGGAAATAATTGTGGATGTGTATTGAGATTACTACAGGAATCATCATTACAATATTATATTTCTCACACCTGTTTTATTGAGATATAATTAACTTATAACACTATTAGTTTAAGGTGTACAAAATAATGATTTGATATGTGTTCATTTGCAAAATGATTACCACAATAAGTTTGGTTAACATCCATCATCTCACAATGCTACAATTTTGTTTTCTTGTGATGAGGCTTTTTAAGATTTTCTCTTTTTAGCAACTTTCAAATACGTAATGCCATGTTGTTAACTATAGCCACAATGTTATACATTATATCCCCAGAAATTATTTAACTTATAGCTGGAAGTTTTTACCTTTTGACCACCTTCACCCATTTCACCCAAACCCCACCTCTGACAACCCCCAATCTATTTTATATTCCTGAGTTAGTTTTTTTAGATTACACATATAAGTGTAGTCATATGGTATTTGTCTTTCTCTGACTTATTTCATTTAACATAATGCCCTCAAGGTCCACCCATGCTGTCACAAAGGCAGGATTTCCTTCTTTTCATGGCTAAATAATATTCTATTGTGTGTGGCTGCATCAATTTACATTGCTGCAAACAACGCACAGGGTTCTCTTATCTTCAGACCCTCACCCACATTTATTATCTCCTATAGCCACTCTAACAGGTGTAAGGTGGTATCGTGGTTTTGTTTTGCATTTCCCTGGTGATTAATGATGTTGACTACTTTTTCACATACTTGCTGGCCATCTGTATGTCTTCTTTGGAAAAAATGTTTATTCAGTTCCTCTGCTCATTTATTAATTGAATGGTTTATTTTTTTTGCTGTTGAGTTGTATGAACCCTTTATATGTTTTGGATATTATCCCTTTATCAGATAAATGATTTGCAGATATTTTCTCACATTCCAGAGGTTACTTTTTCATTTTGTTGATGATTTTCCTTTGCTATGCACAAGATTTTTATATGCTGTCTCATCGATCTATATGTCTCTTTTAATGCCAATATTACACAGTTTTGCTTACTATATCTTTGTATATAGTTTGAGATCAGCAAGAGTGATGCCTCCAGCTTTGTTCTTTCTCAAGATTTGTTTGGCTCTCCCAGGTCTTTTATGGTTCCATAGAAATTTTAAGACTTTTTTTTCTATTTTTGTGAAATATGCCATTGCAATTTTTATAGGGATTGCATTAAATCTGTAGATTGTTTTAGGTAATATGGACATTTTTACAATATTAATTTTTCTAACCTATGAGCATGGAGTATCTTTCCACTTATTTGTGTCTTCTTCAGTTTCTTTCCTCACTGTCTTACAGTTTTCAGTGTACAGATCTTCAACCTCCTTGGTAAATTTATTGTTATGTATTTTATTCTTTTTAATACAATCATAAATAGGATTATTTTATCAATTTCTCTGATAGTTTGTTGTTAGAGTATAGAAACACAACTGATTTTTACATATTGATTTTGTGTCCTGCAATATACTGAATCTGTTATATATAAATACATAACAATTTTTCAATAGAGTCTTTAGCGTTTTCTGTATATATCATGTCATCCATAAATAGAGATAGTTTTACTTCTTCCTTTCCAATATGAATGATTTTTATTTCCATTTCTTAACTAATTCCTCTGGCTAGGACTTCCAGTGCTGTATTGAATAAAAATGAAGAGTGAGCATCCTTATCTTGCTCCTGATTTTAGAGGAAAAGCTTTCACTTTTTGGCTGTTGAATAGGAGATTATCTGTGTTCTTTACAGGTATGGACTTTATTTTGTAGAGATAAATTTTTCCTTAAAAAATTATTTTTTATTTCTTTGTTTTTAACATTATTATTAAAATAACAGTATTAGTAAGTGTTGATAACAATATGTGATTAGGTGCTATAGAAGAAAACAAGGTGTTATAAGAGAGAAAAAGGAGCATATAATTTAGAATAGGGTGGGTTGTTCAGTGATAGGCTCTCAGAGGAAGTGACATTGAAACTAATGCCCAATTAATGAAACTAATGCCCTGGAATTACCAAGCAAAGATAAAATGGGAAGAGCATCTAGGTATCCTATATAAAGCCTCTAGAATCAGAAAGAAGCAGATGTACCTAGAATCTGAAAGAGTCTACTCTGTTTGAGACAAAGTGAACAGTGAAGTCAAGTGAGGTTGGAAACTATACATACATTTTTTTTCTAAAGGAAACAATGTGAATCAATTATCAGCACACCACACTGGACATTATATTCCTCTACTCTTATTTCTTTGAAAATCTTCATAATACATATTTTTAAAATAAAAATAATAAATAATAAATACATATGAGCTAAAAGAATGACCATAAAGGAAAAATGTGATATTATTGAAACTGAATTTCCAGAAACTTTGAAAGAAATGTATCTACAAAAGAAGTCTAAACAGGAGAGATAGAAAGCTCTTAAGTTAAGCAGGTAATTGGTATTTTTTTTCATTTGTTGTAAAATTTATACACAATGCACAAATCTTAAGTGTATATTTGCTGAGGTTTGACAAATGTATGATCCATCCTCCAATCAAGAGAATCTTTCTTCCAGCCAATTCTCTCCTACATTCCATAAAAGCAATCTGGTCTGATTTTTCTACTATATAGTAGTTTAGGCTATTCTGGAAATTTGTAGAAATGGAATCATAATTATGTACTTTTTGTGCAAAGCTTCCTTGATTCACATAACTTTTTGAGTTTTATCCATGTTGTTGTATATATCCGTAGTTTATCCCCTTTACCACTAGGAAGTAATCAGTTGTGTTGACATACCACAATTTGTTCACCCAGTCTCCAACTGGGCTGTTTCCATTTGGGAGCCATTATTTGCAAAAATGGCTGAAGACACGTTTGTATAAATCTTTTTGTGAACATATGTTTGTTTTCATTTCTCTTGGAGCAATACCTAGAAGGGAAGTGTTGAGTCATAGGGTGAGAAATAACCAGGACATTTCCAATGGTATCATATGTACATTCCCATGCTATATTCTTGTTGCTCCCCAACTTTGTCAACATTTGGTGTTGTCAGTCTTTTTAATTTTAGCCCTTCTGGTAAATGTGTACTGGTATAGAAGTGGCTACTTCTAACATTTTTATACATAGTGAGACTTCTCTCATGCTAAATATTGTTCTAAGGCATGATTTTGGTTGGCCACATATGGTTATTAGTCTGAATGCACCATAATTCATTTAATCACTTCTCCTCTTATCTTCTTTACAGATAAGTAGATTAAAAAGTAAAGCAGATAAGAAAGTATATCTGGACGGTATCCTTGATATCCTTGAGAGCATCCTTGAATGGGAGGAAGAGTTTCGAATGATGAAAGCAGTAATAAGACTGCTGCATTTGCTAAGAAAATATTTCTGACAGTTGGGGTGTCTGGGTGGCTCAGTGGTTAAGCCTCTGCCTTTAGCACAGGTCATGGTCTCAGAGTCCCCGAATCGAGCCCCACATATGGCTGCATTGGGCTGCCTACTCGGCGGGAAGCCTGATTCTCCCCTCTCACTCCCACTGCTTATGTTCCCTCTCTGGCTGTGTTTCTCTCTGACAAATAAATAAAATCTTAAAAAAGAAAGAAAGAAAGAAAGAAAGAAAGAAAGAAAGAAAGAAAGAAAGAAAGAAAGAGAAAATATTTCTGACAGTTGAATATAATGTTTTATATATAATATAATGTTAGCCTCTCCAGAATGGGGAGGACTAAAGCTAGACTGTCAAGATCACAAAACAAATGTGACCCCCCTGGGGGCCGGAAGGGGGTGGGGGTGGGAGCTAGTAGCAAAGAAGTCAGTGACGTTAAACGATGGTTTTTGTAAACTTGGACTCCCTATGTACATAAAAGCTATAAACAAAGTCTCCAGGAAGAGAAAGGTTAATAATCCTAAAACAGTAGGAGATGAAAAAAAAATGATGTATAGATCTGGATTTACTGAGATAAAATTGACATGTAATTTTGTTTAAGTGTAAGACATACATTTTGGTTCTTTTTGAACAAAATGCCCCATCATTGCCATCTTTTTCACCAGAAAACAACTTTGTATTTTTTAAACGATAAGAACAAGTACTTTAATATCACAAGGACAATTTGTTGGACTATTGCTATCTATGTCTTGGTTACTCTAGACACTGAGAAAATTTAGCAACTATTAAGACTTACAAAGTACACATTATTTACTTCCACAGAAACAAACAGCACCCCCTCAATGTGTGTGTGTGTGTGTGTGTGTGTGTGTGTGTGTGTGTGTGTTTGAATTCTTTTCGCTCAAGTAATGGAGAATTTTGTTTTGAGAATGAAGGATTAAAAAAATCTAAGTGCATTGCCAAAGAATATTAAGGATATTTGGCAAGCTTATCATTTCATTTAGTGAAAGAACACCTACAACTTCATTCAAGGCAATGCTATGAGTTCCAGAGTATTTATAGATGGATTCTGCCCCAGTACACTGTCTCCTCCAGAGAGAATACAGAACAAAATCTAACATTCATCCGGTGCCTGCATGTGCCAGATTCTGCTTGACAGCTTTGCATGCATTTTATCACACTTAAAAAATGTGTGACTTAGGGGCGCCTAGGTGGCTCAGTTGGCTAAGAGTCTGCCTTTGCCTCAGGTCATGATCCTGGGGCCCTGGGATTGAGCCCTGTCTCAGGCTCCTTGCTCGGCAGGGCAATTGCTTCTACCTCTGCCTCTACCTCTTCCCCTGCTCATACTGTCTCTGTCTCTATCTCAAATAAATAAAATCTTAAAGAAGAAATGTCTGGGGAAAAAAAGAAGAAATATCTGACTTGAAAAGAATAAGTAATTTCCAAAGTTTTAAGTAACTAATAAGTGCTAGAGCAAAGTTTCAAACCAAAGATTCAAATCTGATCATAGACCTGGAGTTCTTCCTATCAGGATATAGTCCTCTCCTGTTATCAGTTACTAAAAGAATAGAAAACACAATCAGTGATCCACTATTATAAGATTATGTTATTAATAAATCAGTACTTTCTTTACTAGTTATATCTTATTCAACATATTTGTGGGTACCACCTAGCACTCATCACACCTATGGCTGTTGGTGTAACTAACATCTGTCCTCTTCACTGGACTGCATGCTCCAGCAGGACAAGACACATTTTTTTTGTTTCCTGCTTCATGCTCCAGATTTAGTACATTACCTAACCCAGACTATGCACACGATAAATATTTTTTAAGTTGGGTGGAGTTGAGCAGAACGGAGCTGAAGATACGGTTTTTTTGTCTTCAAAGAACCGAAGCAATTGTTCTCAAGCTCGGTGTCCATTGGCATCTTCTGGGGAAAGGTTTAAAATTACTAATACCTGGGCCCTATCCCACAGAACTCTGCTTTCATCAGTGTGATTTTCATTCTAGTTGTTGCTACCATTTGTTAGTCTAGTAAATAAAGATTTACATAGTCTTTCCACAGAACCCAACAGGTGTAAGATATGGAAAAATTGTGACCTGAGCATTGGGGCTTTCTGAAGCTCCCTGAATGTAGGATTGAACTTATCCCTCATTTAGCCACAAATGCACAACATGAATAACTGACAATTCACACTGCGTAATTCAAAAGTAATATTTGCAAAGAAGTCTTTTTGACTCCTCTTAAGGGATTATGACACTAGTTTTTATTTTGGCCTGCTTTTCTCTAGAATAATATCACCAAATAGGATGATGACCCTTGCTGAGTACCTTGGCGTGGACGTTTGTGTGGCTTCTTTCAGAGGGAGAGAGAAATCGAATGAAGTTTAGACTGAAACTGAGAGGAAACACCTACAGCTAAAGCCTCAAATGTGATAATGAAATGAAATGTATAAGGATAGACAACCTAGAGCTCCTTCCAATGCAACAGCATTGTCACCCATCAGTAGCTCCTGAGGCCTCAGGAGCACCAACGTTATCTCCAGGACACGGTCAGCATGATTTTGCTGATGATTTTTGTGGGCATTCAAACTACGTATGCAGGTCCTCCTACCCTTTTTCACTTTGGCCCCTGAGCACATCACAGCCATTCCAATGAACTCAGTGAATATAACATATTTACAAAAACATTAATGCGAATTGACCCAAATTTAATTTTTTTTAAAGATTTTATTTATTTATTTGACAGAGAGAAACACAGCCAGAGAGGGAACACAAGCAGGGGGAGTGAGAGAGGGAGAAGCAGGCCTCCCGCCGAGCAGGAAGCCCGATGTGGGGCTCGATCCCGGGTCTCCGGGAGCACGACCTGAGCCGAAGGCAGTGGCCCAACCAACTGAGCCACCCAGGCGCCGCCCCAAATTTAATTTTTAAATACACAATATATGCTGCTTTTAAAAAGGGGGTAATTAAAAATAATGACCTTCTAAATCAGTGTTTTAGGCTGATAATTTTTCAAATGAGATTTAAAGAAATAGATTAGTTTTGTAATGGAAAAAATACTGATTACCTCTCAAAGTGAAGGCTCATTTGTGTTGCCTGTTAATTTCTACTAGAATTGGATGATCATTACAAGGTCCTTAGTGGGATTGAATCTGCTTATTTGATAAAATAAACTTGTAATTAATCACATTTGTTTGCATCTGGATGTTCTGAACAATTCCTAAGTTCTTCACTCCATAAGGAGAAAAAGTATACATTAGATGGCTATATACTACCAGTTTGGGAAGGAAACTAATCTTCATAATTAAATCAATAACTATGTATTTGAATGATGCATTTGAATACACAATATGAACTCCCTCTTTTTAAAAAAGTCTATATTTATTTGAATGTACAGCATACATACCAGCCATTTGGCAAATATTCATTTTCTTAAGGTTTTATTTTTTTTATTTGACACAGAGAGAGCTCAAGCAAAAGGAGTGACAGACAGAGGGAGAGGGAGAAGCAAGTCCACAAGGGGCTGGATTCAAGGCTCCATCCCAGGACCCTAGGATCATGACCTGAACTGAAGATACTTAAGCAACTGAGCCACCCAGGTGCCCCATTCTGGCCAACATTCTTTGGAATTTTTTTTTTTAATTTTATTTATTTATTTGACAGAGAGAAACACAGCTGGAGAGGGAACACAAGCAGGGGGAGTGAGAGAGGGAGAAGCAGGCTTTCTGTTGAGCAGGGAGCCCGATGTGGGACACTTGATCCCAGGACTCTGGGATCATGGCCTGAGCCGAAGGCAGATACTTAACGACTGAGCCACCCAGGTCCTCATGGAATGGTTCTTGAAATATAATCACTAAACATCAATCTAGCTTTGCCTCTACCAGGTTCAAGAGGTATTTGGTCATGTTGAGACCAAAACATGAAATTTCAAATAAATTAAAGTATATATTCTGTTAACCAAAGAGGGAGTACTCAATATATAAGATTTATCCCATTATATGAAACATAATATCTCTACATTTATACAAAGAACGCAATTTAACTTGATATGAACAAACTAGACAAAAATTTTGGGACTAACAGAGGCCTAAAACATTCCAAAATACAATATTTTTAAGACAATGAATTCACTTTTAACACTTGTTTAACTTATAATCTTTAGTTATCTTTTACAATTTTGACAACTCTCCACCTTCATAAACCAATAACTCAAAGAATTACTTAACCTTTCTTTAATGCCTCAGGGCATTCGCATACTTTTTCTAACTGAGTTGACACCCAGCAGTGACTTTTGAGGGGGCCATTTATCTCTTGGTAAACTAGTCCACACCTCCTCACTCAGGTATCAGAAGATCTTTCCTGTCAGCTTTGACTTCATTCAGCCAAGAATGTATCCTTCTGCTTCTAAGTTGGGCCTAAGGAGAGTCTTTTATTCATTCACTTATGCATTCACCTGTGTATCTACTATGTATGGCATTAGAAAGGGTAGCAAATAAGATAGTCACTAAATAAGGTATAAGACCTATGTGATAGCTATTGGCCACATAGAGGCTTTGTTTTGTTTGGGTATTGACTATTTCCTGATTAATGTTGGGAGTTTACTCAGCTTGTTATTTATCAGATTTATAGTATTTTGAAACTACATAGTCCACTCCTCTGTTATCTTTCATTTATATTTATGTATCATGGGTGAAAGGTTAACGAAACCTTTTGCTTTTCTGCAAGAGAATTTTCTCTTAGGTTAACTTCCTATAGCTCTGTTCCCCTAGTAACCTGGTAAGAGCCAAATGTCAAATATGTCTCTAAGCAATGCTGCTTACAATTAAAAAACAAAAACAAAAACAAAAACAAAACAAAAAAAAACGATGGGGGGATCTCCAATTGGTAACTTGCATCAGACCGAGGGGAATTATAAGTGAATTATAAATACTTGATAGGGAGGGGTACCATTGGGCTTCCTGGAGCTAGGGAATTCTGGTAACTGGGTTCATAGAGTCTATGCCCATGAAACTATGGGTCTATGAAGCATGAATATTTGATGCCTGGGCAGATCCTGCACTTGCCCTTATGAATTTCCTTACACCAGAGCTGGCATCTGACAAGAAGTTTCCTGGACATGTGTGTTGAATGCTGTAAGGCCTATCCCCCCCCCCCACCATGCAAACCAGAGGAGTCCCTGTCGCTGCTCACTGACCCATGAAGCTCCTCTCATACCCTCTGAATAGACTGTCCCCATGTTGAGTCAAACGTAACAAGACTCCCCAGTGGGCATTGCACTTTTCCTTACCATTTCAGCAACTTGGAACTTTTAGAATATGTAATAGTTGTCCATGTAACTCTTCCATATCTTCATATATACTCACGAAATCTCTCCAATCAAAGCTGCAAAACTGAAATGATTGTGTCTAAAATTTGGTCACATCTATTCTTTTCTTCCACCACACTTTTAAAAAGCAGCCCAGTTACTCTAAGAATTTCCATGCAAGGTCCTACCTTGTGAGATCACAGTACTGAAAGCATTTCACAGGCATGTCGTTTGGGAGAAGTGAAGATTCATTTGGGACTGTCACTCTTTGGAAATGAAGATTGGTTTTTGCAACAGGATAATATAATTGATAGTTACTCTCCTCCTATAAGCTTTCCTAACCTATGCAATAAAGAATAGTCAGGAATGTTAACATGTGGAGACAGTATTTAATAATGAATCAGTCATTTTTAAACCAAATGCTCAAAAAAATTCAAAGACTGAGGAGAGAGGAGTTTTTGCTGACTCTAAAAGAGATGGCTAGAATGTTCCTTGGGCTTTAGGAAATAAGGCCACTTTCTCTTGCAAAAGTTCTTTTTCTAAAGTAAGCCTTTCCTTTCCTTGATTCTGGAAAAGACAGATTTTGGCTTAACATAGAAAGAACTCTAATACCAACAGCTGCCTGAGATCAAGTGACTCTTCAGTTTGACTCTTAAAAATGGACTTTTCCATTTCTGAAAATCAAGGATTAATGAATAAATCATCTGGATCCCTTCCTATCATGAAAATCTCTATTTCGGGCTTATTCTTGCAATAAACCTGCATTGGAGACCCACATGTAAAGTATAAATATTTGTGGAATTACTGAGTGTACTTCTGACTCATAAACAGAACTCAATAAGAGAAAAAGGAAATAGGAGAGTCTGGGTCACTTTGCAAAATTTGATAGAACCAATGAAAAGTAAGTGAAAAAGCCAGAAATAAAATAGAGAATATCTTTTCTTCTTTTTAGAAGAATTATACCTTAGGGTGGAACATGTTTTTTTCTGGAAGGAATATTAAAAACTTCTTAGAATGAGGAATGAGCCCCTTCACCATGAGCCAAGAGTCAAGAGAGAGAATAGCAGTTTCTTCAAGAAGGCTCCCAAAAGGCTGTTGGGTCACTTGGGTATGCGACCTTTAGTTTAGGTCTGAATTGTCTAGGTTGTTAGGGTTCTTGAGAAATGATGTGGAGAAAGAAAATTGTGGTAAGCTAACAAGAGAGCAGAGGAACTATCAGGTTGGGGACAAATGCCTGAAATGGACAATTTTATAGTGCTTTTCCCACATGTTATGTGATAAAGCTTATCTTTCTCATCCATTCACACCTTGCTTCACTTAGCTCCCAAGAGCTTTATCTGCCTTAGATAACACCGTTACATAAAATCTTAAGTATGGCCTTTGGGTGCATTGAGGATGGAAGCAGAAGTCCACCATACTTGGGTCATGGGGATGACAAGAAAAATAAATAAATAAATATATATATATATTTATATGGTGAATGAAATATATTTCATCATATATATATCATCATATATGGTGAATATACATACATATATATATATATGGTGAATCAAAGAAAACAGTGAGGAAAATACACTATTCCCTCTTAAAATGAGATGTCTCCAGCAATTATCCCAGACTCAAGAGCAGGAAGTAGGCTCCTGGGTTGCCGTGGTCTCAGTAACTTCAAGGCAGTTTACTGAAGAGGGGCCCAAGTGTGAGGAACAGCAAGCTGTGCAAGGCTAGAACAGAAGGTGCAAGGGCCAGCACAAAATAAAACTATGGAGCTCTGTTCAAAAAGAAGTGCCTGGGTGGCTTAGTTGTTAAGAGTCAGTTGTCTGCCTTTGGGTCAGGTCGTGATCCTGGAGTCCTAGGATCGAGCCCCACATCAGGCTCCCTGCTCGGCAAGAAGTCTGCTTCTTCCTCTTTCACTCCCCTTGCTTGTGTTCCCTCTCTAGCTGTGTTTCTTTCTGTCAAATAAATAAATAAAATCTTTTTTAAAAAGAGGCAGAGAAAAGTGATAATTCTGATATATGAACAAACCTATAATTTTTTAATTAGTTTCATAATTTACATAATATAAGAAATAATACTTATGATAACTTTATTGATCATAAGATTTTCCTGACTTGCTTTTTTGCAGATTCATTTCCTAAACCACCAAAATCCATATTTTAGCAACTTCATTTTCAATCAGTATAATCACTCTAGACAAATAAAAGACAGCAGATAATAATACTTTTGACTTTGAAAAGGAACTTTCTGCTGATGAAATTGTTGCTGGAACTTATAAGAGTATATCGTGGACTCTAAGATTATGATAAATTTTTTCATTGGCATACATTTCTGATAAATTATTTTGAAACATAAATTTTAGTACATCTAGAGCTGATAAATCTCATGGAACAACTTTTCTAAAAATATCAACTCCTAATACAATCCAGATGTATGTAAAGTCTATATTTAATTTTAAATGCAAATGTATACACTGACATATTAATGTTTTCTCTGACATTTCTTATAACTTGTGGATGTTGTATAAGAGACCAAGATGTACTTCATGATTTGTTCATAATTCAAAATGCCTATTGATGCATTCTGTCACTGCATCCTCAATTATAAGAGAAAAAGTTTTTAAGTTGTTTTCCTTACTAATAACTGATTTGTGTCAAACTGCAACTGAAAGGTGTTTTTTCCATCCCATGCAACAATATTTAAGTTTAATTACTGGGGGCACCTGGGTGGTTCAGTCAGTTAAGTGCCTGCCTTCAGCTCAAGTCATGATCCCGATCACCCCATACGTGGGCAGCTGCGGACCACAACCCCATGTGCACACTGCCACGGAGCTTACTGTCTGTACTCATGCACATGCTACAGACTCAATTTATAAAAGCCAAGTTCAAAGACAAATGGTGACAAATTTTAGGACAGCAAAGGCAGACAGAACACTGAGTATAAGGCCCTCCTGAGCACAGGACCTTGAACGGCTTTATATGTTGAGGGTCCCTGAAGTGGGCATTACTCCTGTGGATCACACACTGTGCTGGATCTCTTGTGAGAGAGACCACATGCCAGAGGGTTCAAACTCAATCCCCAACTTACCCACTAGCTGACCTTCACCAAGGTTATTCATCCCTGGTTAATCTAACCTGTAAAATGAGAGTAATAATATGCCACAACTCAGAGAAGTGAAGATGTGATGGACATGGGATGGGATTGGGGGTGGGGCGACTGCTTTATAATAACCCATGTAAAGTCCTTGACACAGCACCTGGCATAGAGCAAACGCTCGATAAATTAGAGCTCTTGATATTTTATTGCCCATGATGAGGAGAAGGAGAGCACCATGGTCAAGATCGTGGCCCTTATTTGAATCTGGTCCTGGTGCCACCAATTGCCAATTGTGATTCTGGGCAAGTCAATCTGTCTTTGCCTTGGGTTTTTCATCTGTAATAAAACTCATTGATGAATGAAAGCAAAAAACTTAGAAAAGTGCCTGGCACATTGCAAGTCCTTGGTACTGGCTATTCATATTTGTCAGTATCATATGTGTTCTCACAGCAACCAGAACAGGTGTTTGTGTTGTGATGCTCAATTTAGAGTTAAGAAACCAAAGTAGCAGCTTATCTGGTGTCACACAGACACTAAGGGGTAGAACCAGCTCTCAAACATATGCTACTCCACCACATGAGCCCCAGAGCCTAGATTCATACCCACTCACTATTCCCCAAAATGGAAGACATTCAAAGCACAAACTGGGCACAAAGGGTCCCACATTGCCCAAGTTATTCTGCAAAACCACAGTAGAAAACTTCTGGGTTTAACTGATTTCCAAACTCTTCCCTGCTCTAACATCCAATAAACCCAAAACAAAATTTTTGATCTTTTCTCCATTTGAGTCTCACTTACTGGCAGCTTCTATGGTACACACTGATAGACCTGAACTACTCTCAACAGATGGAGATCAGCAAATGATGACCACACACTGTTGCCACCTGATAGTACAACTCTAACCACAAACAGGTTGTTCAGTTA
The DNA here is from genome assembly GCA_004023965.1 of Spilogale gracilis. NCBI lineage: Eukaryota > Metazoa > Chordata > Mammalia > Carnivora > Mephitidae > Spilogale > Spilogale gracilis. The sequence continues at coordinate 108,369 of PITA01002741.1, read as the reverse complement.
CCTCCGTGGTTTCTGCTGAGCCAGGGGCCAGTGCCATTGTTACCATACTTCCTGGAGGCCCTCTCCTCAGGCACAGCCCTGTGTCCACACCTGCCACGTTAGCCTCCAGCCTGGCTCAGGAGGGGTCCCTGACTGAGAGCAGAGAGAGGGGGCAAAGGAAGACCTCCCAGAGTGGAAGACAAGTCAGGTGCAGGGACTACTGATCCGCACAAGGGACAGTTATTTGCCCCTCCCAGGGATAGTGCTCTGCACAGGTAAACCAAAATGCTCCTTCTCCAGAAGGTTTTACTACTGTCATTTTTCAGACCGTGAAGATAAGATCCGGCATAGGATGTGCAAACCCACAATTATGAATTTGATAATAAGGAAGCCTTTGTGAATTAATCTCTTAAAAAGTACAGTCTACAAACTTGTTTTGTTAAGATTTTATTTATTTGAGAGAGGGAGTGAGCAAGAGCACAAGCAAGGGGAGCTGCAGAGGGAGAGGGAGAGAGGGACTCCCAGCTGAACGGGATCCCCAAGTGGGGCTGGACCCCAGGACTCTGAGATCATGACCTGAGCCACCCAGGCACCGGCACTGTTAAATTTTTGAGGAATGGGAAGGAGACTACCTGTCTAGACGCAGGAGACTCCTACTCCAGGCACGGGGCTCTGCTGGGAGCACTGCAGGGGTGGGTGAGGCGGGTGGAAGGACGTGCAGGGGTAGGAAGGGAAGAGTGGGAGTGGGGGTGTGCAAACCTGGATATGTGCCCTGGTGCAGGTGCCAGAAAAAGCACCATGTGCTTAGGGTGGGAGCCCCTTGAACCTCCGCCTGGGGGCGCTGTCCACTGCACCCGCCCACGCCTCTGGAAACTTCCCAGGGTCCCCACCAGCCTTCGCAATTTGATAAGAAAATCCTGACGTGGACCTGGAATCTTTAAAAAGCTTTAGCTTTTGGCTTTTCCCAGAATGAGAGGTGGTGCAAGAAACCCAGGCCAAGTAAAAGCTTGTTACACACATGACTAGACTCACAATTATACCTGGTTGGCAGGGATTCCCCCAGCCAAAAGGCTGCAGGACATGAAGTCTTCACAAAATGGAACTGGCAAAGAACAGTCAGTGGTACAACCAAGATGCATTTTCTGCCCAGGCTCAGGCTGAAAGATATTCTACGTGACAAACTAGTCACCTGAATATCAGCAACAAGAAACAGAGACTAGTTCACAGAAAATAGTTGCGGTGATTTCAGGTTGGTGAATGAAGCATAGTCTTTGTTTGTTTGTTTGTTTAAGTAAATGTCTTGTTGAACTACAACATACATTCCGACAAGTACACCACAACATACATTCAGACAAGTACACCAAGTGTCTACAGCTTGATCAGTTTCTCCCTAGGAACACACCTATGTCACCTCTGCCCAGATCTACTTGTGTGATTAGTTTTTTGCTCCACATTATGTCCATGAGTTTCTTCCACAAACTGTGTTCAGCAGTATTTCACTCCTTTTCTTTGTCATATAATGTTCTGCTGTATAAATAGGCCACAAGTGATCTGGGTATTTGGGTCCTTACAAATAATGCTAAAATAAGCCCTTTGTATATATCATTAGAATGAAATCAACAGAGCACTAAGGGCTCTTTCAATTCAAAACTATTTTCTAACCCTAACAATTTATATTTGATAATTGGATATTCTGTTTACTTTATTCCATGGTTTCTGGCTAGATGAAGCAAGTTTCAAAAGTTTTACAAATTAGTAACTATTAATTACAAAATCTATTACTAACATGATTAAATGCTAAAATGGTTGTCGAGGCGATAGAAAAGGCAGTACAAAAAATTAAAGAAAGACCATTGCTCTATGTCAATGGTCTTCTAACTTCTTTGAAGAGGCCCTAAAACAACTTTTACAGTATCTCTTCTCACACATTTTTAATTTGGCAACCATATTTTTTATATTTTTTAAAATTATAAATATAAGTAATTAAAAAGATGCAATTTCTTATGTACTGTATATTTTATGAATTTAAAGTATATTTTTCATAATATTTTGAAGCTGTGGAATGATGTCTGCCATGTAAATGACAGAGCCAGTCCTCAGGGTCAAATGAATGTGAAGCAAAATTATACTTAACTATTAGGAAAAAAATCTCATTTGGGTTTGAAAAATTCTGAGTAAATTCTTTTTTTCATTTTTTAAGATCATAAGTTCAGGTGCACCTGGGTGGCTCAATCAATTAAGCGACTGCCTTCATCTCAGGTCATGATCCCCTGGTTTGGGGATCAAGCCCCAACATTGGACTCCATGCTCAGCAGGGGCCTGCTTCTCCCTCTCCCTCTGCCTGCCGCTCCCCCTGCTTCTTTGCTCGCTCTCTCTCTTTCTCTCTCTCTGTCAGATAGATAAATAATCTTAAAAATAAAATAAGGGTGCCTGGGTGGCTCAGTGGGTTCAAGCCTCTGCCTTCAGCTCAGGTCATGATCTCAGGGTCTTGGAATCAGGGCCTGCATCAGGCTCTCTGCTCAGCAGGGAGCCTGCTTCCCCCTCTCTCTCTCTGCCTGCCTCCCTGCCTACTTGTGCTCTCTCTCTCTGTGTCAAATTAATAAATAAAATTTTTTTATTGTTACTTAAATTTTTTTTCCAGTGTTCCAAGATTCATTCTCCATTCCCCACACCCAGTGCTCCACGCATTAGGTGCCCCCAGTACCCACCACCAGGTTCTCCCATCCCTCCACTCCCCTCCCTCCAAGTTCCTCAGTTTGTTTCTGTGTCCAAAGTCTCTGTTGTTTCGTTTCTCTCCCTGGATTACCCTACTTCCCACTTACTTTCCTTCTCCCGCTGTCCTCCAGGTACCCCTCATGCACCACAAGTAAGTGAAACCATGTGATACTTGACTTTCTCTACTTGGCTTATTTCACTCAGCATAATCTCTTCCAGTCCAGTCCATGTTGCTACAAAAGTTGGATATTCATCCTTTCTGATGGAGCCATAGTATTCCATTGTATATGTGTACCACATCTTCTTTATCCATTCATCTGTTGATGGGCACCTTGGCTCTTTCCACAGTTTGGCGATTGTGGCCATTACTGCGATGAACATTGGGGTACATATGGCCCTCTTTTCACTACATCTGTATCTTTGGGGTAAATGCCCAGTAGTGCAATTGCAGGGTCATAGGGTAGCTCTATTTTTAATTTTATAAGGAATCTCCACACTGTTTTCCAAAGCGACTGCACCAGCTTACATTCCCACCAACAGTGTAAGAGGGTTCCCCTTTCTCTGCAGCCTCTCCAACACTTGTTGTTTCCTGACTTGTTAATTTTGGCCATTCTGACTGGTGTAAGGTGGTATCTCAGTGTGGTTTTGATTTGAATTTCCCTGATAGCTAGTGACGATGAACATTTTTTCATGTGTCTGTTAGCCGTTTGTATATCTTCTATGGAGAAGTGCCTCTTCATGTCTCTTGCCCATTTTTTGATGTGTTCATCTTCTTTTTGGGTATTGAGTTTGTGTAGTTCTTTATAGATCTTGGACACCAGCCCTTTGTCTGTAGTGTCATTTGCAAATATCTTCTCCCATTCTGTGGGTTGTCTCTTTGTTTTGTTGACTGTTTCCTTTGCTGTACAGAAGCTTTTTATTTTGATGAAGTCCCAGGAGTTCATTTTCGCTTTTGTCTCCTTTGCCTTTGGAGACGTGTCTTGAAAGAAGTTGCTGTGGCCGATGTCAAAGAGGTTACTGTCTATGTTCTCTTCTAGGATTTTGATGGATTCCTGCCTCACGTTGGGGTCTTTCACCCATTTTGAGTTTGTCTTTGTGTGTGGTGTAAGAGAATGGTCTAGTTTCATTCTTCTATATGTAGCTGTCCAATTTTCCCAGCACCATTTATTGAAGAGACTGTCCTTTCTCCACTGGATATTTTTTCCTGCTTTGTCAAAGATGATTTGCCCATAGATTTGTTGGGTCCATATGTGGACTCTCCACTCTGTTCCATTGGTCTATTTCTCTGTTTTGCTCTGTCTAGTAATGAGATTGAAGCAGTGATCAAAAACCTCCCCAAAAACAAGAGTCCAGGACCAGACAGATTCCCTGGGGAATTCTACCAAACATTCAAAGAAGAAATAACACCTATTCTCCTGAAGCTCTTTCAAAAAATAGAAACGGAAGGAAAACTTCCAGACTCTTTCTATGAAGCCAGCATCACTCTAATCCCCAAACCAGACAAAGACCCCATCAAAAAGGAGAACTTCAGACCAATATC
>PITA01002741.1:0-104035 GCA_004023965.1 Spilogale gracilis | reverse complement strand
GAAGATTCTCAACAAGATCCTTGCTAACAGGATCCAACAATACATTAAAAAGATTATCCACGATGACCAGGTGGGTTTTATCCCAGGGATGCAAGGATGGTTCAACACTCTCAAAACAATCAACATGATAGAACAAATCAATAAGAGAAGAGAGAAAAACCACATGGTATTCTCAATTGATGCAGAAAAGGAACTTGACAAAATACAACATCCATTCCTGATCAAAACTCTTCAAAGTATAAGGATAGAGGGAACATTTCTCAACCTCATAAAATCTGTCTACGAAAAACCCACAGCGAATATCATCCTTAACGGGGAAAAACTGACAACTTTCCGCTGAGATCAAGAACAAGGCAAGGATGCCTACTCTCACCACTACTGTTCAACATAGTGTTAGAAGTCCTAGCAACAGCAATCAGGCAACAGAAAGAAATAAAAGGTATCCAGCTTGGCAAAGAGGAAGTCAAACTCTCTCTCTTTGCAGATGACATGATACTCTATGTGGAAAACCCAAAAGACTCTACCCCCAAACTACTAGAACTCATCCAACAATTCGGTAATGTGGCAGGATACAAAATCAATGCACAGAAATCAGTTGTATTCTTATACACTAATATTGAAAAAATAGAAAGGGAAATCAGAGAATTGATTCCGTTTACTATAGCACCAAAAACTATAAGATACTTAGGAATAAACCTAACCAAAGAAGTCAAAGGATCTGTACTCGAGGAACTACAGAACACTCATGAAAGAAATTGAAGAAGACACAAAAAGATGGAAGAGTATTCCATGCTCATGGATTGGAGGAATAAACATTGTCAAAATGTCTATACTGCCCAGAGCAATCTATACTTTCAATGCCATTCTGATCAAAATTCCACCAACATTCTTCAAAACATTGGAACAAACAATCCTAAAATTTATATGGAACCAAAAAAGACCGTGAATCGCTAAGGAATTGCTGAAGAAAAAAAGCAAAGCTGGGGGAATCTCATTACCTGACTTCAGGCTTTATTACAAAGCTGTGATTACCAACACAGCATGGTACTGGCATAAATAAAATATTTTTTAAAAAATAAATAAAATAAAACCATCAGTTCAGAAAAAGAGTCAGGTAAAAAGAAAGTAAAATTCCTGAGGGTTAAGGCTATGTTGAGCTAGTGTTTGTCAAGAGGACGGGGAGAGGGGTACATCTGTCCATCCTGGGAGCTTATGTACTACGGACAGGAGACAAAAACACAAAGCCCATAAAAAGCAAGAGGACTGGCTGGGAACCATCCACATGTGCCCAGAATCCCAAAAAGGTTACACTGCTGCAGGTGTTGAACTGGGGAGGGAGGGGAGCGCCCTAGAGACAGTGTGATGGGGCCAAAATTTATACCATCTGTGTTACCTCCATTCCCCGATAAATCTAAGCCAAATAGTGGGTGTAAAGTCTTCCTAACAGAAGATATTGGGGTGATGGAATACACCCCAATAATGCACACCTGCACAACAATGTAAATTTACTAAAACCAGACTAGACACTGAAAATAAGTGAACTTTCTAGCATGCAAATTACACTTCAGTAAAACTTTAGGATGGGAGTTCAAGAGCGGTGCAGATTGCCTGTCCTGCTCCTAATCCTGATCATGGATCCATCCACCAGCAACTTTTTCTAGAGTTACAGACCATTAATGGCCTTTTGGTAGTAGTATTTCCACCAATCAAAGATAGACTGAAAACAGAAAAGAAATTCAAGAAGAGAAAGGCAAAAGAAAAAGAGGAGAGACCTTATCTGTACCATGAGACACCGGCTGTGTCTGAATCGTCTCTTACCATAATTACACTACAGAGGCAGAGTAAATCAGGTCAAATCTGCATTCCTTCATCACCATAAATTCATGACTGCTCAAAAAAATTGTCTTAAAAAGTTTGTTAGAGGTGATAACGATCCTATAATAAATAGAGGAGCAAAATTAAACTTATAACACCATTTCGTTTTGTATTTTTCCGGGACAGGCAGAATGGGGAGGTTCGGCTGTGTGCGGGGCCCTCGAGAACAATGGAATTCACAAGGAATTCCAGTCACATATCCAGTCCCAAACTGTCTCCCCAGTTTTCTGAAACTTCTTAGTTTCTTTGGAATATGATTACTTTTCCAATAAGGTGGCAATAAAAGTGTTCCCTGTCTCTTTCAACCTTTGGATTATCTACTATGTGTTGTTCTTCCTACACTTTCACATGAGTCCAGTGTATCTGTTTCTTACTTCTGGTCCAGCTTACATTAGTTTGTTCCTGTCATGGAAAAAATACAGATCTATCTTCCAATGAATTCTGTGCTGTTCTGAAATCTTTAGAATCTCCTGCTACCAAAATCAAGATAGTCTCCCCAAATAATACATTTTGGTAAAACTATTATATTTTGAATGTGTCATCAGGTGACTAGATTTCTTCCACTGTTTTGCAAAATAATCCCCAAAGACAGTATGTTCTTAAAATAGAGTCCTTTATAAACAGCAGGTATGTACATTTTAATCATTACTTGGGTTTTGATGTAATAAAATAATGCATAACATTTGTAAAAAAAAATCTAATGAAACAGAAACATACATCGAAACACAGGAAGCCACCCCTCATGCCTCTTAATTCTGTTTCTCACTGGGGTAGCCATTGGGAATGGCTCCATCCGTATTTAGACACACACACACACAGTCGCACACTCACAATGTACTCATACATTTGACTACAGCGGAGTAATTCTGTACTTTTTTGTTCACATAAAACACCCTGGAGATCTTTTCCTGCCTATAAATATAGCTCTAACTTCATTTGTTTTGTCTACTTCCCAGAATTCTACTATGTGATTACACCATGATTAATGGACTACATGGGCACTTAAGTAGTTTCTAATTTTTTGCTATTGCAAACAACCTTCAGTAATTCTTAGACTTGGAGAAGAAGCATCACAAGGCATGACGGTTACTGTCTAATTGCCTTCCATAAAGGATGTGCCAGTTTATACTCCCACGTACAATACATGAGAATGTCTATGTTCTCACATGTTCACCATGCCTGGATTTTAGTCTAAACTTTTTAGTGTCTCAATATTGATGGATAAATAAAAAGACTATTCTTTTTAATTTGCATTTTCCTGAATATCAGAGAAATTTAGGATCTTTTCAGAGTCATTTGTATTTATTTGCCTATGAATTGCCTGTGTATTTCTTTCTTTAAGATTTTATTTTAATTCCAGTTAGTTAACATATAGTGTAGTATTAGTTTCAGGTGTACAATAGAGTGATTCAACAGTTCCATATATCACTTGGTGCTCATGACAGTAAGTGTCCCCTTAATCCTCACCACCTATTTAACCCATCCCTCCCACCCACCTCCCCTCTGGTGACCTTCTGTTTGTTCTCTATAATTAAAAATCTGGGGTGCTTGGATGAATCAGTCCATTGAGCTTCTCACTCTTGGTTTCAGCTCAGGTTATGATCTTGGGGTTGTGAGATAGAGCCCTTCACTGGGCTCCATGCTCAGGTGGCAGTCTGCTTGAAGTTCTCTCTCTCCCTCTCCCTCTGCCCCTTCTCCCACTCATGCAGGTACTCTCTAAATAAATAAAATCTTTTTTTAAAAAAAGAGTCTGTTTCTTGATTTGTATCTCTCTCTCTTTCTTCCCCCTTTTCTCATTTGTTTTATTTCTTAAATTCTAAATATGAGTGAAATCATATGGTATTTGTCTTTCTCTAACTTATTTCACTTAGCATTATACTCTCTAGATCCATCCAGGTCATTGCAAATGGCAAGACTTCATTCTTTATTTTTTTATTTATTTAATTTAATTTATTTATTTGACAGAGCGAGAAAGAGACAGTGAGAGAGGGAACACAATCAGGGGGAGTGGGAGAGGGAGAAGCAGGCTTCCCACTGAGCAAGGAGCCCAACGCGGGGCTTGATGCCAGGACCTTGAGATCATGACCTGACCTGAAGGCAGACGCTTAATGACTGAACCATCCAGACACCCCAAGATTTCATTGTTTTTTATGGCTGAGTAATATTTCATTATATATATTGCCTCTGTATTTCTTTACCTTTTTTCCTACTGCCTTAGTCAATGAGTTTATAGAAATGCTATAAAGTATGGCTTATTATCAAATCTTATGTGAAAATATTTTCTCCTACTCTATTGTGTGTCATTTTACTTTGTTGTACAGTTTACATTTTTATGTAGTCAAGTGAATAATTGATGGGGTTCTTTTTTCTAACCCCAAATTACAAAATAATTGTCCTAGGTTCATTTCTATACTGTTATTGTTTTGTTTTGCATCAAGATTCGTCATCCACCTGGATGCCCCATGTCCTATTTCCACTGTATCTTTGTTTACTGAATTGGAGTTACACAGGGTTTCTGTTGGGAAGAATGACGCTTTTCTGCCACACCTTCCCCAGGTGTATTTTAGGTTAAGGCATCTTTTGCTCTAGTTTTTAGAAATAGAATCCACCTGCTTACTAAAATCTACCTCTAGTTAGTTCTCACTGGTAGTCCTTTTCTTTCTCTAAGCATTACTATGTTTTTATTCACATTTTTATATCCTCCCTTTCAATGAAATTTTGGAAAAAAGTAAGATATAAATGCATATACTCTGTCTGCCATCTTACATGGAGATGTCTGTATGTCTGGATGCTCTAAGAAACATTTTTATTGGAAAATACAAATATGGGCCAAATGGAAACTTTGGAAAATACAAAAAGACACAAAGAAAAAACTTTAACTATTTGAAAATAAAAGAACACTAAGACATTAGTGAATTCACTTCCAGCATTTCTAATAAATCCTAATGAAAACTGTCAGAAAAATTGGATCATATACATTTAGTCTTATACTATGCTTTTATTTATTTATTTTAAGAGATTTTATACATTCATTTGACAGAGTGAGATAGAGAAGAGTGGGGGAGGGGCAGAGAGAGAGAGGGAGAAGCAGACTGCCCTCTGAGCAGGGAGCTCAACATGGGGCTCCATCCCAGGACCCCAAGATCATGACCTGAGCCAAAGGCAGATACTTAACTGAGCCACTCAGGCACCCTAGCCTTCTACTATGCTTTTTAAATGAACGTTATGTAAAGAGTATTTTCCTATACCCTTAAAAAAAACATGATTTTATTTTTAAAAAATGGTTGTAGAGCACTTCATCTGTGCATATTTGTTAGAAAACAATGATCAATATTTTTTATTAACCTGCTTATTCCCAAAAAGAGTAATACATGATTCAATACAGTCAAAAGTCTCCCTTCCAACCCATGACTCTCATTGACCAGTTTCCTTTCCTGAAGTCAACAAATGAGACATGACTATTTCGTAAAGATAAAGGCCCATTGGTGGTGGGCACCTGGGTGGCTCAGTTGGTTGAGTGACTGCCTTCGGCTCAGGTCATGCGGGATCGAGTCCCACATCGGGCTCCCTGCTCGGCAGAAAGCCTGCTTCTCCCTCTCTCAGTCCTTCTGCTTGTGTTACCTCTCTGGCTGTGTTTCTCTCTGTCAAATAAATAAATAAAATCTTAAAAAAAAAAAAAAAAAGGCCTATTGGTGGAGCCGGGTGAGAGGGTATAAGCCTTTCTAGCTCTCGATACATACTTGCTCTCCAACAATGTATAAATTACACCACTCCATTATGAAAATATGCTATTTTTTCCTAATATTTGTCACTTTGGAAGGCAAGAAACACTTTACTACTCGTTTCCCTAAGAATAAAGTTAGAGCATGTTTTCCAATGTTTATTAGCCTAGTCTACATCTTCAGTCATTACATGGTCTTTCCCTAGTCTTTGCCACAAAAGACTTTTTAAAAATACTTTCTTGGGGTGCCTGGGTGGCTCACTCAGTTAAGCATCTGCCTTCAGCTCAGGTCACGATCCCAGGAACCTGGGATCGTGTCCTGAGTCAGTCTCCCTGCTCAGTGGAGAGTTTGCTTCTCCCCATTTGCTTGCTTTCATGCTCTCTCTCTCTCTCTCTTTCTCTCTCTCTCTCAAATAAATAAAATCTTTTTAAAAATTTAAAAATACTTAACCTTTCAGGATCATAGTCAATCTGCCGCGTTTGCCCCACTTCAGGTCAACTTGGGGTCTTCTTCAAACACCAAGGCTTGTATTTCCCTTAGTGACATCATTAATGAAACTGCCACTGCTTTACATTCATATTTTGTTTTAATGGGATTTCTAATAAGGCTCAAGATTTCTTTTCTGAGGTCTACTCTGACCTTCTCATCAGAAAGAAGAGTGACAGCTCAGAATTTCACTCAAAGAAAATGTGAAGAATTTGTGAGCTGGTGTTTTCCATGGGCCACCCATCTGACCTCTTGTAGGCAGGTGATGTGAGCTGGAGCCCAGGACTGTGCCAGAATCTGCTACCACTCATAGGTGTTGCTCACCACCCCACCTTGGCCCCCTCTGTCTCTGAAGTCTGGAAGTTACCTCTTCCAGTTACCTCTCCTCATGATGCACACTGGTTAGGAGCCCCTATTCTATGCACCCCAGGCACAGGAGTACATGTCTGTTGTGAAAATTTAAAAACAAAAAAACAGGGACCAGCCTTGAAAATTCCAAGCAGACAGAGCCAGTTGAGTCATAAGAGCAAAATTTAATTTAGCTTATTTTATAAGACTAACTTGACCTCCTGGACTATTTCTTGTTTATCACTCTGACAAAACAACTGTTTCCCATAGTAACCACTGACCAATTTCCTATCTTTTAAGAAAATTCGAATATTATAAACCATCACAGTGAAGAATAAGCAGTCACTGCCTCTCACTATATAAGCTACTTTAATAAGAGACCCATTCCATGTTTTGGTTTGAGTGCTCTCAGTCTGCAAACTTTCTGGTGTGTGCACCATAAACTTTCACTGATTACTAGTTCAGTGATTCATTGGTTTTCTGTCTGTTCTTTCTAAACTTTTGACACTAACATCCACACGTGTGCATTCGTGGATGTATCCCCCCTCGCTCCCCAAAGTTCCGCAGCGCTCCTGAGCCAAACACCATGCCCTACACAGCACATGTCCATAGGCATTGCTGAGCTGAAACCAGTCCACATTCACCTGCGCTAGTCTCCTTTAGACAGCACAGCTCACCACAAATAACAGGACACCTGTAATGCACTGAAATGACATTCAGGGCCCTTCGCTGCACGGACTTTTCCAGGCTTATATAACCTACATGTTTCTTCTCACAACCAAATAAAGAGCAAATGTGCAGTTTCTCACACAAAAGTTGGGTAACCTGCTCTCCTTTGAGCCTTTACCACTTGTGTGTGTCTGACACAACCCTGAGTCAGTTCCAAACAGTCTTGTCCTGACTCCCCAGTTTTCCGTCAACACTCCTTAATTTATGGATATTCCATAAATTATTCTTGATATTCTTATGTCACCCTACATGATAAGCATTTCAGCAGTGATTTATTCTATATTAGAGGATTATCTAATGTTGACTGAACATTTTTTTTCTTGACAGATACAACATTGTTATATCTTCTATATCTTTGTATATGGAGGTATTCAATGAATACTGGTTGGACCAGAGTATGTTGTTGACCTTTTCTCAATCTCATCTCCTTAGAACAAACTTCACCCTTTCCTACTTCTTGGCCTCCTGCTAGTGCCGCACCCATTCCTGCTGAGCACCCCACCCAGCTTCCACGCGGCTCTCCCACACCCACACTCCTTACCCCGACTGGGCCAGGGAAGCTGTTGACCTTAATCCCAGCTGTGCTGCTGGGGAGCTCCTGCCCTGCTCTGCAAGCTACAGAGAACAGACCTGGCTTCCTGTGCACTCCCCATACCCCATCCAAGGACTCCTATACCTGCTTCCTTTTTGGTCTCTAACACAAGGGTTCCCACTGACCCTCTTCCTCTGGGCTATGCTTTGGAAACACCTGAGGAACCTGGTTGAATGCTGATACCTGAGCCCCTTCCAATCCAGAAATTCTGACTTAATAATCCAGGATGCAGCCTGGATATTTGGATTTTTCAACATCCAGGGATGATTCTTATATTCGAAATCCCAGCGTGTCGGTCCAGCTAGGATCAAACGTCCAGACTTTATAACTGGCAGCCTGAGGGAAAAAAGGAGGGAGGGAAGGAGGGAGGGAGGGAGGGAGGAGGAAGGGAGGAAGGGAGAAAGGGAAGAAGGGAGGAAAGAAAGAAAGAAAAAGAGAAAGAGAAAAAAGGAGAAAGAAAGAAAGAAAGAAAGAAAGAGAGAAAGGAAGAAAGAAAGAGGGAGGGAAGGGAGGAGGAAGGGAGGAAGGGAGAAAGGGAAGAAGGGAGAAAGGGAAGAAGGGAGGAAAGAAAGAAAGAGAAAGAAAGAAAAAGAAAAGAAAGAAAAAGAAAAAGAAAAAAAGGAGAAAGAAAGAAAGGAAGGAAGGAAGGAAGGAAGGAAGGAAGAAAGAAGAAAGAAAGAAAGAAAGAAAGAAAGAAAGAAAGAAAGAAAGAAAGAAAGAAAGAGAGAGAGAGAGAGAAGAGAAAAGCGGACCCACGTGGGGCCCCAAGGTGGGGCCCCAAGGCGGCTCCACCCACTGCGGGGGCGGAGCCGCCCCACCTGGGACTTGGCCTCTGGCAGGCTCGGAGATAAACTCCGGAACCTCGCCCAGCGGCTAGCCGGGGACGCGGCGGCCTGGGCAGACCACGGCGTCTCGACAGACAGCGAGGACAGCGTGTCCCGGGTGAGTTCCGGAAGTCCAGACCCAGGAACGACTGAGACCTCCGCGAGAAGGTGGCTCTGTCCTCCTCCGAGGCACCCGTGGCTTGGCACCCGGCCAGCCCCCCACCCGCCGGTGGTAAAGTTGCGGCGGGGTGGCCTGGGGGTGGGGGGGGTGGGGGGGGTGGGAGGTTGGCTTAGCGGGAGAGGGCGGGTCAGCCCTCGGCGCAGCCGCTGGGAGGGAGCAGGCGAGAGCTCCGCGCTGCTCTCCGCTGCCCAATGCGTCTACCACTCGCTCCCCACCGGCCCCATTCCGTCACCTACCTCTCACCAGGGCAACTGGCTGCGTCCTGGCCTGGGAAGCAGAAGACACGTGTTTACGTTGCATCAAGTTCAGTATTTTTTTTGTTTCCAACGTGGGGCTTGAACTCAGGACTGAGATTGAGCGTTGCTGCCCTCCTGACTGAGCAAGCCAGGTGTGCCAGGGTGGTTCAGTTTTTGAACTAAGTAGTCAGGCCATGGGATGGAAACACCAAAGAAATGTGTAACCCGATTAAATTTAATATGCTCTGGAACTTCCTAAGACAGTCTTTACACTAAAACAGAACCTTCCATTTACTTTTGTTTATAAGTATAGTTTCCTTGCTATGGTCAGGGATCATAATTCATATGCTAGCTGGAACGTCAGTCATAGCTGTAGTCAGTGCAGTCATTTTGCTGTTGTTGTGGGCCTGGCTTTGTTCTAGGAAGGCCGGGCTGAAATCCAGCCCAACTCCTCTTGCCCCATCCCCACCCCCACCCCATACACCCTGGAGGAGGAGCTATGTGCTGGGCAATGAGGACTTTCCCCTCAACCACCACCAGTTTACTCAGCAATTTCATAGGCGATTGTAGGGATGGCATTACACACCGTAATAATTTACCTGCAACAAGTCTTTTAACTTCCGCAGCTCCCCTACTGATGCATCCTGTGGAATCTCCTTATTTAGAAGAGGAAACTGAGGCACAAAAGATAAAATAATTTTAACCAAGTTTGCAGAAAAGTCAGTGGCAGATCCAGTATTCCAACCCAAACTTTCATCTCTACACTTCACTACCTGTGCAGATACTCAACAGACACCCTAAACCCCAAATGAGGGAGACCTCAGGATGACAAGCTCTTAAGAACTTAGTAAGCATACACCCGGACCGTGATAAGCCTTAAGACTTTGCCCTAGATCTTACATCATGCTAACACTGAGACAGTAGAGTGCTGAAGTCTAGGGCCTCTGGCATTAAGAACCTTCCCAGGTCAGTGGTGAGACTCCTAGCCACCCATATGATGTTTGAACCCACCGAGGAGAGGAATAGACCTCTGTCCCTTTGGCATGGACTATCATAGTGGTGTGCCTAAAAGGGAGCACAGATGAGCTGGTGTGGATCTTCTCATGGAAGGAATGTTGGCAGTGCCCAGCCTGTTGCTGCCTGGGGAGGGTGCCCAGGGTGCCCCATTAATGTGGGAAGTTTGACCCTCATCTTGCAGATCTAAAGACACATACCCCATGACTGAGCTTAAAATGAGAGACTGAAAATCACCGCTTGCCCTTCAGGGCACCTTCATTCCAAATTCTGCAGAGCCTGAGAGGCTCTTTTATAAAAGGGGAAGTCCTTTATTCATTCATCAAATCATCCCAGATTAATCATCCAAAGCTACCATGCGGAAATAAATCCAAGCAAAGATGGCAGAAGTTAAGGGTCATTTCATCCAAAGCATGGACCCAGTGCTCCACCAGGAGAACTCTCTTTGGCCAAAATATCCATGCCCTCTACCACCAACATTCTAATTTTCTGGACGGACAGCATTAAACACACAGACCAAAACTACCTTGAACCTCAGACTCTTCCATCCCTCTCTTGGTCGAGCTACTCCCAGATCCCTTTATTTCTAACCATTCATCATTTGGCTACTGGCTCAACTGTCTCCTTCTATCAAATCTCTCATGTTTCTTTTTCCCCAGCACCCAATCTAAATCAGATCTCCCATCTACTCTTTATAGCACCCTGTAGTTTTCTTTGTAATATGATGGCTTGTCATGATGTATTTATTTGTTCAATGCCTGTTTCTTCAACTAGACCCTTGGCTCACGAGGGCAGTAATGACAGGAGTCTGCCCATTCCCTCATCCCCAAAACCCAGCATCAGCCCTGCACTGCAGCAGGGCTCAGTATATATAATAAATGAATTCAGCCGGCCCTGCGCTAACAAGCACTGGGACCTTGGGCAAACTACAAACATACTTTCTGATCTTCAATCCCATCTGTCCAATGAGCCAAGAAAAAACAATTTAGGTCACAACAATTTCCTAGGGTCTTGCCATGCTCCCAGCCCTGCTTGTTGATGAATCTCTCCACCCATCATCATGAATAGTGGCTGGTCAAGCCTCACCCTTACTGCAAAGTAAGTGAACCTGCTGATTCCTTAATGAAGGACATCTCCTGCCCTCATCTCATGCCCTCATCTGTGCCTCTCAATTGGACACCCCATCCAGGGAAGCCTCCCAACCCCAACAAGGGGTTCCCCTGCTAAACATGTCTTTTCATCCTGTAGAAAATAAGACCTTGCCTTCTTTCCCAGCTGCTTTTTATTAAAGCATCTTAGAAACACACTCTCACGGAAGTGATTAACATGATAAAAGCCATAGCCCCTATGAGTTTATCAAGGGGAGGCCTTTTTTTTCATTCGGAAAATGTATTGGGTGATTTCTCCTTGAGCAGTACTCCCCATCTGAGAAACATGCTAACATCCATAAAGCACTCCCTGGGAGCTAGCACTGCACTCCTGCAGGTAACATTCATTATTATTTCATTGGCAAAAATCACGCTGTGCCTCAGGACCAATAGATAAGTGGAGACTGAGGCCCAGAGAGGCTAAGTAGCCTGTCCCAGGTATCATGGGTAGGCAGGGGCAGGGCAGCTATCCAGGCTGCCTCTCACCTATATTCTCCAATCCCAAGGCTGTGTGGTCTTGTGGTCAGTGGTGCAGGATGGAAGTTTCAGAGTCTGGGGAAGGGGTATACCATGCTCACGACGAATCTGTTGGAAAAGGTTTAGAACATCAATTACTCCTTTTCAAATATGTTCTACAAATACAATTTTACATTTTTTTCTGGAATCTCACATATTTTAAGCTTTTTACTTGAGTATAGTTGATGCACAATGTTATATTAATTTCAGATGTACAACTCAGTGATTGAACAAGTGTATGCATTATCCTGTGCACAGGTGTAGCTACAATCTGTCACCATATAACATATTACAGTGTCATTGACTGTACTCCCTGTGCTCTGCCCTTTAGTCCCATGACTTACTCATTCTATAACTGGAAGCCTGTATCTCCCACTCTCAGTTTGTTCCCTGTATTTATAGATCTGATTCTACTTTGTGTTTGCTTGTTTATTCTTTTTTTTTAGACCCCATGCATGACTGAAATCATATGGTATTTGTCTTTCTCAGTTTGACTCATTTTACTTAACATTATATTCTCTAGGTACATCCATGTTGTTGCATGATCTCATCCTTTGTTAAGGCTGCAAGATATTCCTCTGTGTGTGCAGTGTGTGTGTGTGTGTGTGTACATCATCCTTATCCACTGAGTGTCAGATTTTAAATGATGACACAAAATTAAAGAACGACTGTGCAAATTTAAAAAACACAAACCCAGTGGCTCCTGGGTTGATTAAGTTTCCAACTCTTGGTTTCAGCTCATGGTCTCAGAGTCATGAGATCGAGCTCTGAATAGGGCTTCGTTCTAAGCAGGAAGTCTGCTTCTCTCCTTGTACCTCCTTTTCTGTCCCTCTCCCAGCTCATGTCTCGCTCTCTCTCTCTCAAATAAATAAATAAGTCTTTTGAAAAAATAGTAACAACAACAAAAACTACAAACCCAAAAGGAGACAAAAGTAAAACCAGCGAGGTAGCAGTTACCACATAAACATTACAATATAGTTTTGACTTTGAACATAAAAGCAGTCAACGGGACTTGGGATTATTATGAAGAAATGTTAACTGTGAGAAATAATTAACTTCTCCTTTGGGTCAAATGTTAGTGTGGCTGCAGTTCCTAGTTAGGGAACATTTCTGTCCTATACAAAACTCAGATGTGGGCCCAGCTTGGTTCTATGAATGAAAGTTGGCCAAGACACAGTCCCTATGTCCATCTCAATTCAAATCTCGCTACCAAGAGAGCAGCTTAAATAACACACCCCAGTTTCTGCTGCTATCTCAGAAAACATGAGCTACACATAGTCCGCACACTCAGAGAGAATGGTCCCCAAGGTCTTTATACTGGTCTTTCTTCCTTTATAGGTCTCATCCTCAACATGGCTTCCAACCTGAAGTCAGCCAAGGAATTGGTCACTTTCTTAGGAAAATCAGTTATTGCTTTTCTGGAAACTATAATTTTCGCCATCATCCCCAAACCACGGAAGAATGTTGCTGGTGAAATCGTGCTCATCACTGGCGCTGGGAGCGGACTGGGAAGACTCTTGGCCCTCAGATTTGCCCGCCTTGGATCCGTGGTGGTTCTCTGGGATATCAACAAGATGGGGAACGAGGAAACATGCAGGATGGTGCAGGAAGCTGGAGCCACGAGAGTTTATGCCTACACTTGCGACTGCAGCCAAAGGGAAAACATATACAGAGTAGCTGAGCAGGTAGATCTTGCGTCTCACTGTTCCCTGCGGGTAATAAGCCCTGTACGCACGTACGTTCATGTGCCTCTGTTTCTCTGTCTCTTTGCCTTGCTCGGTGCAGGCTTGCCTGTCTCCAACATCCCTTTAATTTAAAAAGTATTGGAGAGTGAGAATTAGGATTTTTGAGTTGTCACTGTATACCATACACCACACAAAGCACCCTACCTGTATTATATCCTAATCCTATAAAGTGAGGTCCATGACTATCTCCATTTCACAAATAAGAAAACCAAGGTTTAGGGAGGTAAGTAGCTCCCCCAAGAAACAGCTACTAAGTCTGAAAGATCCAGCTCAGCCTTGAGAGTTTATTGACTCCACAGTATGCACTTGGCCCCACCCACCAGGTGGTACAGAGGTTGCTGGTCCCTGTTACAGTCTGGGAGGTAGAAGGTGACCCCCTTCTTGAAGGAGAAAGGATACATAGAGATATTGAATAATCTGCTCAGTGGTCACAGAGCTAGCCCATGACAAAGCCAGGGCTTGAACCCGTATCTGGTCTGAGCTGAAATCCCGCTGTTTCTACCACACCACAGTGCCTTTCATTTGAATGTGTATTCCTCTTTAGTCATCATAAGAAAATCAGAATAAAGATGCTTAATCACAGCTGCTCTTTGGTGATGATACAGCTGCATGTTTAAAGAAGGCTTTCAGGAAATCAAAACCCCAGGAAGCAGTGGTAAGAGGTTTTTTCTGTTCATTGAGGCATGTACTTGTTTTCTGCCTCTTTGCCCTATCTCCCCTATCAGCATGAGTACTCCACACATCACTCTCCTGGGCCACTTTTTTGGTGGCCCCCAGAATTACCCAATTTAGTGAGTAAGAAGGTACCAGACTGGCCTGCAAAGAGCAGCCCAGCCCCATTGGGAAGTTCTCTCACAGCTTCTAGGCCCTACCTCAAATCCCCTTGCTGCTTCTCACCTAGCTTCCTAGTGGTAAGGTTGGCAGGTCATTGGCAGGTGGGTGTATAGCTTCTGTTGAAATTTGTCTTTAAATTCTATACATCTGTGACTACCATCTGTAATCCCAGGGAGCCCGGTACAGTCTGGAGACCCTAACCTAACAAACTAGTGTGTCCCTTGAAGTGCTGACCTCACGGATGAATCTCTATGCACTTACAGTTTTTACGTGGCATGTTCCCTCACGCTGACTGCAAACAACTTCCCTAGCCACTCTTAAGCAATCCATTGGTTCATATTCAAATCTGAAGACCATCCAATATTGAGCAAGCTAATACAAGGCACTCTATAAATAGTTACCTCTTCCCTGTATCTGTGGCTTAGTTCTGACCAACATGCTTAGCTTAGAAATGGTCAAATGGTATATATTACAAGCCTATTATTCAGTTTTTCTTACTTATGGGTCTTGAAAAGAATTGATTATGTGCTCTTCAGAATTCAAGGGAAGCAAATGACTCTCTACTCATAAACCAGCCATTTGCACTTCTTCTGGAGAGAGGGAAGATACCAGAGGATCTTTTTTTTTTTATTGTTACTAAAAATTTTTTTTCCAGTGTTTCAAGATTCATTCTCCATTCCCCACACCAAGTGCTCCACGCTTTAGGTGTCCCCAGTACCCACCACCAGGCTCTCCCATCCCTCCACCCCCCTCCCTCCAAGTCCCTCAGTTTGTTTCTGTGTCCAAAGTCTCTGTTGTTTCGTTTCTCTCCCTGGATTACCCTAGTTCTCATTTACTTTCCCTCTCCCACTGTCCTCCAGGTTACCCCTCATGCACCGCAAGTAAGTGAAACCATGTGATACTTGACTTTCTCTTCTTGGCTTATTTCGCTCGGCATAATCTCTTCCAGTCCAGTCCATGTTGCTACAAAAGTTGGATATTCATCCTTTCTGACGGAGGCATAGTATTCCATTGTATATATGTACCACATCTTCTTTATCCATTCATCTGTTGATGGGCACCTTGGCTCTTTCCACAGTTTGGCGATTGTGGCCATTGCTGCGATGAACATTGGGGAGCATATGGCCCTTCTTTTCACTACATCTGTATCTTTGGGGTAAATGCCCAGTAGTGCGATTGCAGGGTCATAGGGTAGCTCTATCTTTAATTTTTTAAGGAATCTCCACACTGTTTTCCAAAGCGGCTGCACCGCCAGAGGATTTTTTTTTTAAGATTTTATTTATTTGATAGAGAGATTGAGAGAGAGCACAAGTAGGCAGAGCAACAGGCAGAGGGAGAGGGAGAAGCAGGCTGTCTGCCGAGCAGGGGGCCTGATGTAGGGCTCAATCCCAGGACCTCGCGATCATGACGCAAGCCAAAGGCAGACACTTAAGCGGCTGAGGCACACAGGTGCCCCAATACCAGAGGATTTTTTTAAAGTATTCCAGAGAGCAGTGATCAAGATGAAAGGTTTCAGACTGGTATGACAGTGTGTCATCTCCACAGACCTTAAGAACTTTGAAAGCTAGTGTCCCTAGACCTTAGTTTAGCACTAAGTTCAGAAAGTCTGGCTTTGCTACCTGGCATCCTAGGTAAGCAATTATTTTAAACAACACATGATCAGAGTGGGGCTATATCATGGCCACTTACCTTTACTGTGACATGTGGAAGTATCCTGACTACATTTAAAGACTGATCCTTTAGACAAGCCAAATAAGAATCTATTTTACTTGGCATACCTCCAGTTGACTGCATTGGTTCAACCACGGGGTGGGGGGGGGGGGGGCAGCCTTCTTTGTGACATCTATGAGAATTCCTAAAGGTGTACTTCTGCTTCCTGAGGTCCAAAGTCAAATTTCAGGATCTTTTCAACTTTTAGAACACGTGGTCACTGGTAGATGCAGGCCTTTCTTTATTGCCTACCACCACTAATGAGTAGTGGTTGGAAAGTTCATATCTGCCATCTTGGACAGTTTAAAGTTAGGTGTTGACTTGCCAATCTTCTAGCTTCTTTCTTCCTTCCTTCTTTCCTTGCTTCCTTCCTTCCTTCCTTCCTTCCTTCCTTTAATTCAAGATTTTATTTATTTATTTGTCAGAGAGACGGGGGAGAGCATGAGCAGGGGGACCAGCAGGCAGAGGGAAAAGGAGAAGCAGATTCCCTTCTGAGCAGGGAGCCTGATGTGGGACTTGAACCAGGACCCTAGGATCATGCCCTAAGCTGAAGGCAGACACTAAACCAATTGAGCCACCCAGGCATCCTTCTGACTTTCTTATAGCATGGATGTTTGTAGAGAAATCCCCACCAGCAGGCGGGCCCAGCTTGTGTGGGAATCTCACTAGACCTGTCATCCAGGGTTGACCACACTGTTGCCACATTCTTAAAATGCAGAGAATAATGAATGCAAAAAAAGAAAACTAGTTAAAAGCTAATCTGTTGCCTTTTCCCTTAGATGCTACCCTATGTCTCTTATAAAACAACACAATGCAAACAAGCTTACTCTGATTGCATGGATGAACATTTTATTGGGTTATCATTGGTCAGTAATACTTAATAAATTTTTTAAAGATTTTATTTATTTACCTGACAGAGAAACACAGCTAGAGAGGGAACACAAGGAGGGGAAGTGAGAGAGGGAGAAGCAGGCTTCCACAGAGCAGGGAGTCCGATGCAGGGCTTAATCCTGGGACTCCAGGATCATGACCTGAGCCGAAGGCAGATGCTTAACGACTGAGCCACCGAGGCACCCCTGGTCAGTAATACTTAAACATATGTCACATACAGTTAAACCTGATCCCTTTTTTCCCTAATGTGGCAGAGGCTGAATACTCATGATGTCTTTCCAAGCTTAATTTAAAGGGCAAAAGCAGACTTTGGAGCAAGATTGTCCTTAAAAAAAAAAGGAAAAGATAAACCTATATACAAAACAGATAAAGTAATAGGAAGGAAAATTATTCACATGAGAAATCTTATCACAAATGCTTATCCCAGTACATTGAAGGTATGATTCATAAATATACAGTATTCAAATACTACAAAGACATAGCCTCAGATAATGAAACCAGGTGCCATTTTGAAATTAAAGTCTGATGTTTATTTTGTCAATATATGATAACATGCTTTATTCGGGCAAGAGGTGGCACTGGACATACACACACCTGTTTATTTCTCTGAGATGTAACTTCTGGCTTTGCCATCCTTGACTCTGAGCAAGGATATGAGCTTCTGATGCTACAGTCCAACTGGCTTCCAGTCCACAGCCCTATGCAGTTTTTCTTTTTTTTTTTATTATATTTGATGCACAGTATTACATTAGCTTCAGGTGTGCATCGTGTTGATTTAACAGCCCTATGTGCTAGGCTGTGCCCCCCCGCAGCTGGAGCTACGCCTTGCTACCCCTTAACACTATAACAATACCACTGACTATGTTCCTCGTGCTGTGCCTTTTATTCCCATGATTTATTCATCCCATAACTGGAAGCCTGTGCCCAATTTTGCCTCAGGTAGGGCTAGTTGTTTCTAGCCTTGCCATCTGGTTAGCTTGAATTTGACTAAATATTTTAGCCATTCTCCAAATAAAACTTTAAGTCAGATTTGATTCCAGTGCTTTTATCTGGAAACGCTACCATAAAAAGTAAGGTTTCCTTGGTCTCTCTTTCATCCTCAGTTTTCCTTAGACTATCTGTTTGGTTGCTCAGAAATCCCTACCATGTCACCCTCATTGCTGGGACTCGCCTTCCAGAGCAGTGGATGAGATAGGAGCTTCCAGCTGGCTTCAGTAACACAGCCTGCTGGGTGCCAGAATGTGCCATTCATGTAGGGAGCTGCACACACACAGAGCTAGAGATGTAAGGGGTACTGCCGTGAGCTTCCTGTTCAGCACAGGGCAACTGCAACCATGGGTTCTCTCTGATCCAGGGACAGAGCCCCTGCTTGGGATACAAATTACAGTAGTGAAATTCCAAGCCCAGAAAGGACCGAAGGGATACCACCATCTCATGTCGCCAGCCCTGGAAAAATCCTGGGCTCACTTCTGCCATCAAAGCTGAGATTATTACAAGTTGAAGATTTAGTATAAGCAGAAGGCTCCAACGTCCCACCCAGAAATTTTATTTCTTAAATACAAGCTATGGAGTACCTACTCTGGCCAGTGTTACAGCAGCAAATGGGGCTTACTCTGAACCTCCCTTCACATGTCTTAATACCTAGAAGCCTGTGGTAGGGAGAAGAAAGCCAACTAGTTGGTATAAGCAGGACAGACAGGTTCTGAGCTGTGCATAAAACCTGTTTAGGAATTTCGTGCTTCCTCCATGCCTTCCTACTCCATCCCATCTCAGTGGGTACTGGGTCTTGATTTAATTGACATGGCTATAATGCCTTATGTCCTATCGCAATGATTGAAATAACCTACTACTTACACAGAGCATGAAACAGGGACTAGAATGGCTCTAACTGCTCTGACTATTAAGGAAAGTAGCCCTGCAATGTTGGAACTATCCTAAGAAGGAGGGGAAAATGAGAAAAGAAGCATCACATGTGGATCTCTGACCCATTGTAAACTCAGCAAAGGAAATAAAGCATACTTTGTTTGCAGAGTGGGTAAACTCCATCTGAATTAACTAGGATAAGAAGCATGCAAAACTATGGGAAATTTAAACTTAGATCATGTAAAGAATTACTCCATGGGTGGTGTTGTTTTTGTTATTCAATGCAGGTTAAAAAAGAAGTTGGTGATGTCTCCATCCTTATCAACAATGCTGGAATCGTGACGGGTAAAAGTTTTCTCGACTGCCCAGATGAGCTGATGGAAAAGGCTTTTGATGTGAATTTCAAAGCACATTTATGGGTAATTATTTTTTTCTTCTCATAATAAGTCTAAAGTTACTCGAATTTAGAAGTACCTCTTGTTTTCTTACAGTTTTATTTGCCTCCAACTAAAGCATGGACTTCTCAATTTCAGATTTGTCCTAGTCAACCCTGATGTCCCCCACCCACCCAGATCCAACGTAACCTGCGCCTGCATGAGCCTCTGCTCAGGAATACTGCAAAGGCACAACTATCCCATGGTTTTACTGTCATTTATTGATTATATCAGGTGCTGTCCTAGACACTTCCTGTATAATCCTTGAGACAGCTCAGTGGAATAAGGGATCAGGGGAGTTAAAAGATTTGCTCAAGGCTATATAGAAATGACAGCACATACACTTGACTAGGGTGACCTTATAATTTGCCTAAACTGGAACTCTTTTGAAAGTGGAAAAAGTAAAAAATGATAATAATTAAAAAGAGAAAGTGAAAGAGAGCATTATTAATAAGCAAGCATTAATCAGGTCTATTCTGGGCAAACCAGCGTGTATAGTCCCCTCACTCAATCTCACCAGGGAAAGAGAGTTTCTGCCAATAGCCTGGCTGACATTAAAGAGCACAGGGCAGGACATTAAGGGGCACAGCCCCTGACCGCCAGCGTGAGGTCCTCTTGGAGAAGTCGGGTTTTCCTAGCTTTTGCTGAGATGAGTTTTGCCACACCTCCCCACCCACACACATGTGCTCCCTTGCCTCTCCCTGCTCCTGCTGCCCTGGGCAGCTCTCCGCTGGGAGGGAGTATTTGCTGGAGACTTCTGAGCTCCCCTCCATCCTCCTTATACTCCCCACCCAGCTCTGATTTGACAGCCTTCAAATGTCATTTGGACTTTGTCAATTTCTGTCCCCTGGTCTAACTGAAAGTGTTCTGGAACTGGTGGTGGTGTTTGTGCTGTTTACCATTTCCAGGAGAGAGATGGAAAGATTCCAAACTAAATGACCACTGTGTTCCTTTCGGAGCTACTGCAAGTGATCTATGTTGTCTTATCCCAAATATCCCTCTCCTTTGTTAGAATGAAGTTAGATTCTTCAGCCAGAATGAAGATAAAACCATCATCTCATTAATAGTCTCCACTTCTATTGCATTATTTTTTTTCCTGGGTCTCTTCTTTCTCTTCTTTCTCTCTCTCTTCCTCTAGTTGTTCCCAGAATGCTGATGTGTCCCTGGCCCCGATCATTCTCACTTTGGACACTCTTTCTGGGCAAGTCCGCATACGTTCTTTGAGCCCCTGCATGGAGTAGGCACTTACTTGCTTGTGGGTCAGAGGGCTCCTGGTGGCTGTGCTCCCAAGGGATGCATCCCCAGGGAGAAGTAAAGAGACTCACCTCAGACCATCAGCATTCAAGCAGCTTTTTATCATGCTTCGCTATTGACTCACTTTGATTTTCCACCTTTAAGTATTAGTTTCTCTAGGAAAGTCATTGTGATGCATGCAAAGGTTGTTTGACTTTTAGAAGGGATCCTTTTCTCATATTTATTCATGTGGTTCAAATTTGAAAATAAGCACGAAATAGAAATTCATATAAATATGCAAGTATTCCTGCTTAATGAATTATTTCTGTGTTGTCAAACACATCTTCTATCAAAGCTCATCTCTGTCTCTCTTTTACCTTCTTTTCCCAGGTCCCATATCAAAGGTGAAAGTGCTCTATATTGCTGAGACACAGCACACGTCCTTTCTTTCTAACACATCCTCTCTGCTGACATGGAATTGAAATTAGAAACTATTATTCAAAGATGTACAGATCGGGGTGCCTGTGTTGGTTGGTTAAGTGGCTGCCTTCAGCTGAGGTCATGATCTCAGGGTCCTGGGATTGAGCCCTGCCCCGGGCTTCCTGCTTGGGAGAGAGCCTGCTTCTCCCTCTCCCTCTGCCTGCCATTCTGCCTACTTGTACTCTGTTTTTCTGTCAAATAAACAAAATCTTTTTTTAAAAATAGGAATAAAAACAAAGAAGTAGAGATGAATTTCAAAACAAAGTGATTTTTTAAACTGAAGCCAATAGTGACATGTCTTGTGAACAATGTTCAGAAAAACTTGAAATCCAAATATGATCCAAGAGGTGAAAAAAGGCAACATAAATCTAAATAATCATATCTCTGGGTAGTCTCACTGGTTTGTGGACTGTGCCTGCCACCATTAAGATTCTCCCCTACTTCTTGAATTATTGTCTTAAATTGTTTCTCAGAGTCACTTATGTGCGACATATAAGTCAAAGTAAATTATTTTTAACAATATTGGAACTGCCATCATTAAAATACTGATTTACCAGGTTGAACAGACTACGAGGCTTGCTTGCCAGATGTTTATATTTTTATACCCTAGTGCCTGCAGGTAGTTCTATGAGCTTAAAAGACTCTTTTCATCACAACAGTCATATAAACGTATGAAAAAAGGATAAAATGTTAACAGTTCTTCCTTGATCTTCTTAGACTTATAAATCCTTCCTACCTGCTATGATCGCTAATGAGCATGGACATTTGGTTTGCATTTCAAGTTCAGCTGGATTAATTGGAGTCAATAAACTGGCAGGTAAGGGAAATGTAATATTTAGCAGTTGCAAAAAGTTTTCTGACTTTATCTTACTTAGCTCTGAACAATCAGCATTGATTTGATGTACCGGTGATAAAGGGTTATAAATTAAGAAACATATTCAAAAAGGTAAGTCATTGAGGACATGGTTCAGCAAAAACTGCCTATCAGATTTGCTTACATGCAGTTGAACTATGCACTTTGGAATCATTAGGTCAGTGCAATCCCCTGGGCTTTAAAAAAAGAGAAAGAGAGGGCACCTGGGTGGCTCAGTCCATTAAGCATCTGCCTTAGGCTCAGGCCCTGATCACAGGGTCCTGGGGTCTAGTCCCACATCAGGCTCCCTGCTCCCTCCTCAGTGGGGAGTCTGCTTCTCCCTCCACCTCTTGGAACTGGCTTGTGTGCTCTCTCTCCCCCCTCAACTGTGTCAAATAAATAAATTAGATAAATAAATAAATAAAAGTTAAAGCGAGGAAGAAAGAGACCTTACTGATAAATTCTTTTTATGCAAGTGATTAGTGTAGTCACCGTCTGGGGGACCCCTGGCACTGTTATCAAGATGAAAGATGATAAGGAGGAGCCTTCTGCCTTCTGAAATTTCCATTAAGTGGTCTCCTTCTGCTGAAAAGTTTTTCCAGCCCAAGAAATCCAAAATTAACCTCTCTGCTTTCCAACTGGTTGAAGATTCACAGCTCAAGATGGGCTTAGCACGGTTCATTTCAGTTTCCAGAACCACCAGTCACTCCAAATGTTACCCATCTCTACACATCTCCCCATAAGCGGGATTCTCCTTCCTCCACCCTTCTTAGAATTCATCAGGTTTTATTGTGACCTCGTGGGTCTCTGAACCCCTACAGGTCTATTTGTAGTTCCTCTGAACCCTTTTCCTGGCACAATATCTCTGTGTCAGGATATGAGACTCTCCCATGCCCTCCTCACCTTAGAAACAAGTGTAAGACTTTTGTTAATTCCCATGGTGTGGGTCTTGGCTCCCCTGCATCAGAATCAGCGGGGGTGCTACATAGAATGCAGCCTGGCTGCGTCCTGGCAGTCTGAAGTCTGAATTTCAGAGATGCCGGGGCTTAGTGAGTAGCATTCATGCCCCATGTCTCAGGTGATCCTAGAAGCTGCTCAGGACTCCCCTATCCTCTTCCCTTCCTCTACTTTCTAACCCACCACAATCTAGTGACCTGACTCTTGCTAGTGGTAGTGGCTGCTTCTCCCCAGAGCACGGATGGCTTATTTGCCTCTTCTGACCATATGAGGAAAAGGAAAGCCAGAGTCCACCTAAATCCCAGTTCTTCTCCAAATGTTCTTTGCGTTCAAGATTCGGATATTCAATTGGAATGAATGTGATTGTAGACCAAAAACTCAAAACTGACATTGATGCCACTTCCCAGTCCCCCTGCATTTTCAGGATGGGTGAGAGGTAGAGGCTGATGTTCACCAATCTGTTGACTCCTATGTCCCTTATTATTTTATTTCTTCTTTTATGTGTGTCCCTGCCACAATGGTCTTAAAACTCTTTGGGTCAGGGACTGGACACAATGTCACACCCCATGGAACAGCTGGCACAGTGACCACGCGTCAGTGTGGAAGTAGAGTCTAACAGTGTGACCCACAGGGAGCTTCCCCAAGCATCTCCCGGAGGGCATTTGGTCCTTGTCAACTGACCTCTCGGTGATGGTGCTCCTCCCCACTCATTCCTCACTTCCTCCAGTGGGCACAGACCAAGATCATACGAGATAAGAACTCTGAAATCATTGTCCCACTCTCTGTGTGTGTTCGTGTTTATGAGGAAACCCTGATGTAATGCCATTTAAAAATTCTAGAATATACATTAGTGTTATTTGCCTTTTTCAGATTACTGTGCAAGTAAATTTGCAGCCTTTGGATTTGCTGAATCTATATTTATAGAAACACTAGTCCAGAAATTAAAAGGGATCAAAACCACTATCGTGTGCCCATTTTTTATAAAAACTGGAATGTTTGAAGGTTGTTCTACTGCGTAAGTATGTCCTTTGATTTCAAAGAACTACATTTTTAAAAATCTTAAAATGATTGACCACTTATTTTATTTTGTTATATTCATTAATGTTTAAAAAAGGTATTTCTTAGGATTGAGTCTGATTTATAAGTCATTTCAGAATTTTATTTCTTCAAATATGTTTGTGTTTAAGATACTGGGTTAAACGAGGATGGTTTTTCAAGGCCAGGTCCAATTCACTCCACCTGGAGCCAGATCTGCTAGCCACCTGCCCAGCATTCCTGGCCATTGTCTCTCTCTGCCACCAAATTCCATTCTGCCCCCTTCCCTTATGGACTCCATGGCAGGACTGAAAATCATAGGGGTAAGGGAGGTCAGGGCACAAATGCCCAATTCTTCATCTCATGAAGATGACAGGAAGTTGTTTAATATGATTTCACAAAGATGCATATATTGTATCATGTATGCATTGTGTCATGTATGCATATATTGTCTGTTACTTAGAAGCATCATTTGCCGTTTCAAATTAAAGTTGTCACTAGCATGTTGATAATAAAGGAGTAAGGATAGAAACAGATCAGATCTGGAAGGGAAAAAAGCAAATAAGTGAAAATGTCTTACAGCATTTTTTTATCCCTAATTTATAAGATATTTTTAGTAATTTATTAACTTTTTTTTCTTAACTCCTTAGCCATCCTTTTCTGTTACCGGTTCTGGAACCAGAGTATGTAGCTGACAAGATAGTAGACGCCATCCTGAAAGACAAAGTATACTTAAATGTGCCAAGGTTCATATCCTTTGTGATGTTCTTAAAAAGGTAAACAATATCAGCTTCCTATTACTTCTCTAATGAGTCAGTCAACAACTTACTGTCCTGCCAGGAGGAGGCACTTTAAAAATACCTGTTAAATGAATGCCCTTGGATTCCTTCCTTGTGCCTCTCTGCTGACACGACCTCAAATTTGCATAGTCTAGAAGATGGAATTGGATCCTATCAGCCACCTTAGTATTGCATTATTGTAAGAGAGAAGTGGATTTACTGAATGACCTGTGGACAGATTGAAGTCATTATTTTTTATTAGAACAGATGGTCTTTCTTGTGGACATTATAGAATAATTGGATTGGAACAGAACTTCCTTGACTACAGATCCTCAAAATCAAGGGCAGAGAATAAGCCAAACATTTCAGGAAGTTGTTGTATGGGTATAACTGGCAGTAAAGGATGAATTTGAAGTAGAAGAGGGTTTAAAGAGTTGGGGCTGGGAGACTGAAAAGATAACCACCTCTTGAAAGGACCCGAGGGCATCTTTGCTTACCCTCTGTGGTTCCCTTTGGATTTTAGTGCTGAGATCCATCAGTGGCTGTCTGTGAACATGGGACCCAGTTCTAGGATGGTGATGCCAAATTGCTGAGCAGCTGCAGATTTTCACTCTCTATCTCAGTTCGTTTTCTGGACTGGAACAGGTCATCCATCTGATTATACGACGTACCCCTCCCCGCCACCCCATCGGGGTTTCTGCTTTGCAAGGAAGCACATTCCATGATTGAACCACTTCCCTCCGTGGTGCTGAAATCTGTCTCGTTTTGATGTTCACTGACTCAAGCTTTGCCCTCTAGCACTATGACTAAGTCCATCCCTCTTGACAACAGTTCTTCAGTTATTTGTACATAGATAGCATGGCTGGCAGCCACTGTCCTTCTTACATAAGGAAATGCCTTTTCCTCTCCTGTTAATTGTGTCTCCTTTACGCAATGCATCGAAATCATTCTTCTGTCCTTTCACGGACCAGGATTCACCTAGCACAGGAGTGATAACGGCCAGCAGGCTCTGGGAGGGAGGCAGGGCAAAGGATCTCTGACAAGCACTTTGAGATCTGGGGTTATGATCCTGCTGTTTACGAAGTCTGTGACTCTGAGTATGCCCTTTATTCTCCCTGCCAGTTTCTTGTCTACGACTTAGTAGTCAGTGCTTGTTAGGCTTTATAGGTTAGTGTGAGAGTGTGAGCATCACACAATTTATAGGACAGTGTGGGTGTTCACAGGACAGTGGTCATCTGTTGCCTAACTGATAGAAGTATGTGGTATAATAATGCCAACTGTAAAGAACAGAGGACTTAGTTTTTCTAATGTTTTTGAATAATCAGAGAGGTTATAGTTACTTGTATAAGTATTAGTTCTGGACCCCGAGCGATCTACGTAGTTGCTAAGAAGCATTTGGAAACATGAAGAAGTTTGGTAAAGGGGATGATGTCACACATTCCCTCAAATATTCATTCAGTAAGCATTAGAGAGTGCCTAATGTGTGCCACGAATTGCTGATCGACCCAGGATCTGGAGTTATAGCAAAGGAGGAGAGAGACAAGAGTCCCTGCCCTCGCGGAAATTTTCTTCTTGTTGGGTGGGTGGCAGGGAACAAACAGATAAAAAGTTTAAGTAAAAGAAAAAGCATGCTAGGTAGTCATAAGTGGTAGGAAGAGACATAAAGCAAAAAAGAGAAATCCCAGAGTGAGAGTCAGGGTAATGCAAGTTGAGCTCAGACACTCAGGAGAGGAATCATGGAAGAGGTAACATGTGGCATCCTAGGGTGCCCGCAGATGGACAGTGAGCTCCATGTCCTTTCCTTTATCCTACCCTGAGGACAAGTCTTAGGTTTAACATGCCTCCTCTTGCTCTGCATTATGAATGTCAGATGGACAGAGCCTGTACTTTCTTGGGAAAAGTGAACAGGAATGGAGATGAGCGGTCCTAGTTAGGTCTTGCCAAAGATCTGGGACCTATCGAATCCCCACAGGAGTCCCAGAAAGAAAGACTGATGACTTCATTTGATACCAGAATAAACAGGCTCAAGAGCTAAGTAATGGGCCTGGGATGGCCTTGTAAGTGACAAAGCTAGGATTCAAGTCAGGTTCATCCAGCTCCACAAGACTTCACTGCTTCCCGTCAATCATTACATAGTGCAGTGAAGCTTTGGAAACTGACGTGAGAAGTGAGTTGAGTAAACGTAAATAAACCCAGAAAAAATATAGAGGCCCTGATCCAGTTCCTCCCATATAGTGGACAAGCCCCGAGTGACCCTAAATCGTGCATGCTAACGTTTGCCTGTGCCAGTGACTTCCATCTGCAACAAGTCACTGATGCCGCCCTTCAGCCGAGTTGGTAAAGATGCTTTCATGATAATAACCAAGAAAACCTCTTGTGTTCTCTTTAGTATCTTGCCTGTCAAGGTGTCCGTGCTTCTGGCTGACTACATGGGTGCCTTTAATGTGATGGATGGCTTTGTTGGCAAGAACAAGAAAAACTAAAGACCAGCTCAGTGGCTGATACCATCTGATACCCAGCATTCCATAATCTCGATTTCAAGAAAAGCATTTTTGTCCAACGACGTATCTGGAAATTATAAGTACCATTCTTTTTCTGCTCTCTGGACTACTACTTTCAACCAATGCCTTTGAAAATAATATTCCTATCTGCTATTTGATTTGGTTTTTTAAATTGAAAACAATAGTCCATTTTTGTCATTTCTGCTTGCAACCGATATGTTAAGAAAACAAATCCTGTCTCTCATGAACTTCCCTTCGCTTCAGTCGTTGGGGACATGGCCCAAATGGAACAGGTGGCTTTGCTTGAAACTGAAGCAGGGCACAGTGAGGGGTAAAGAGGATCGATGGGTATTTTGCTCGAATGCCCTTTATACAGAGGACACAGAGTTCGGGGTTCCCTCTCACCTTGCATCCCATGTCCTTCTTTCCAAAGCCAGCCATACAAATGCTTCATTCTACATGCCCTGGGTACTCAGACTACATGCCACTCCAGCTCAGGATGCGTCTGGGGCCACTGTGTCCTGCACATTCCCTGAATATACTTAGTAGGCAGTGATTTTAGATCAAATTCTATATAGGAGCTTTCTTTTTTCTTTTTTTTTTTCCTTCCCCTAAGAGATAAAAGAATGGTTCTTACTCGGAAAATGACATTCCACTGAGTTAGATGAACTGGTGCCTATTGGGCCGGAAAACATATGCATGTGGCTAATTTCAGATGTTTCATTTAGTATTTCAGGGTGGGATTCGTGTTGTGTTTTTCCGCAAAATGGACAGTTTTATGCATTCATCTGTACTGCCTTCATTTCAGATCTATTATATGCTTACAGTTTAATGAACTGGCCAACTGCTTTCATGATTTGGAGACTAACTATAAAAGGAAGATTAAGGAAAATATGTTAATTACCATATCCCTGGAACTCATTCCCAGACTGGGAGGGGGATCTGCCTTGCAAAGAAAAACTTTGTCTCTTACCTTCTTTTGTGTGGGGAGCAGGAAAGGACAAGAAGTACCTCAGAAGACTCTCTGAAAGTCAAAAGAAACAAGTCATGAATATCTTGGGGGTAAGATGCTCTTAAAAAGGCAGTGGTCTCAGGGAATGTGGAATTGGAATCCACCATGGATTGATTTATCTTGAGCTGCCTGAGTGATTCTGACAACTCTACCCCGTATTTCCTTTCCATGGAGAAAGCCTCCAAAAAGAGGGAGGGGAAGAAAAAAACAACTTGTTTTGTAATGATAAAAGCAATGGCTGAGATTTTATTGTGCCTGGCATGAAGTTCTGCCCTTTTCACATAGTATTTCTCTAAACAAGGATATCACACCGTTACACGAAGAATAATAAAGGTATTCGGTGTATACTGAAGAATAAAAGGCATTTTATTTCAATAGAGTGACATCTTACTCAACTACAGACGTTGACCAAGCAGCTCAAAAGGCCCTCTTAGCCTAACCAGCTAATGTTCCAAATCCTTGGTTAACAAGGTTAATTAAGAGAGAGGCACAATATTGCTCCTGTATTACAATTCCAAAAGCGTAGATTCTAGGGGCCTGTCTATTTAGCTGAAGAACAAAGAAGAGACTCGAGGGATTGCGGAGAACAAAGGTCTGGGGCACCATGGGCAGCCACCGCGTCGTAACAACATAACAGCGATTTTTTCTAATTGGAGTGCATCTTGGCTGCGCTGCTACAAAGGCCTGAAATTCAAGTGTGGTTTTATAGTAGCCGTGAAATTGTCTAAACAAATTTGGATTTACTTGAAGAGCTCCTAGGAAAAGAGACCACATGTAAATCAGAGGGTTCTAAAGGGTAATCTACAGCCAGGTGACTTCATCCAAGGGGAGCAAGTGCTCTTGGCATCTGTTTTCTACCAGTTTCCATTTGAAGTCTGGTCCTAATGAAGCCATGATCAAGAGCCCGACAGCTAAGCACATTTCAAGACAAGGACCACTCAAAGACAAGAGCTATACCGTTGGACTGGGCCCTCTCTGTCCAGGATGACATGAGCTGGCATCCAGGAGTCACCTCTGGACTTCTCAGGAGCCGAAAAGAGTTCTTGGCTTTAGAAGGAGATTGACTGGACGCAAATGTGCAACCAGGCCCTTGTTCTGCTCCTTTGGTTTTTACATTGTGACGCAGTATTAGGCCACAGCAAAATACCACACACTCAGGAACTGAGACAACAACAATGTATTGGCTTACAGTTTTGGAGGCTGGGAAGTCCAAAACTCGAGGTGCCAGCTAGTTTGCTTTCTGTGAGAGCTCTCTCCTTGGCTTGCAGACAACCTCTTCTTGCTGTGTCCTCACACAGCCCTTCCTCTGTGTGCAGGCCCAGAGAGGGAGATGTCCCTCTTCCTCTTCATGTGAGGCCGTTAATCCCATCATGAGAGCCCCACTTGTATGAGCAGATCTATCCCTAATTACGTCCCCGAAGCCCCATCTCCGAACACCACCACTCCGTGGGTTTAGGGCTTCACTATATGAATTTGCGAAGATATAAACAGTCCAAGATAGAAAAGGAAATCCAGGCCATACATGGTCTTTACACCCCTTAGTGTTCTAAAGCTGAGGTGGTCATGATTTGTCAAATGAAGGCATTTAGAATCTTAGAGATAGAGTGAGTTAGATGCTTGGAAAAAACAAGCAAAAAAAAACAAAAAAAGAAAAACAACCCCAATACCAACCTCCAAGATTCAGCACTTGAGAGAAACATGACCAAGAATTTGGGCCTGCAAACAAGAGCTGACATAAGGCAAGAAGGCCCATGCAGAATTCGGCTGTGAAGAGCTCTATGGCAGTGTCTGCACCTTCATTTCCAGGGTAGTGCCCCATTTGGGATTTATTCAGACATCCCCAGCTCACTTCCCTCCCAAGCTACTGAACAGTTTCCCTCTGCTGTCACTGAGCAGGCCACGGCTTGAGATTCCTGTTTGTGGCCTGGATTCTTTTTTTTTTTTTTTTCCTCATGAATTTGCTATCAATTTGGAGAGCAAGCCAGTAACAAATACACCAGTCACTGGTGCTCATCCCTTGGGGATCCTGCTTGTGAGATGGTAACTGTGAGTGTGTTCACACCTGGGCCCCCTTCCCGTGGGCCAGTACTACCTGAAGCAGTGATGGTGGAGGTAAGACACCTCAGCTCAGTGTCCTCAGTTCCAGGTTCAGGGCTTGAGCTTCATGGGTTGGCCTTACATTGTCTTCATCCTTGCAGTTTCCAGTGGCTAGCCTTGATCGCCCCTGAGGCCTCCACACGAAGACAGGCATGCTTGTTCCCTCGGCTCCTTCTCTTTCCCCTCGTGGCCTTTCTGTGCTCTTTCTTCTCAAGTTCACCACAATACATCACATAACCCACTCTTTCCCAAGGGTGACCTTCTTACCTCACCAAGAAAATTGAAGTTGATAAGGACAAATTCCCTCAGCAACCCAAACTGATATCTTGAGAGGCATTTCTTTCTGCCTTTACCTCCCTGCTCTGGCTCCTATGGCCTATGCTTTCCTCCCAGGGCCTTCCAGGGCTTTCTTAGAGGCACCCTAACCCTCACCTCGATATCTCCACCTCCAAGTTCCTCCCTGCATCCTATAAGTACACTTAAAACTGTGTGAAGCTGAAAACTAGCAAAAATAAATTAACTTTACAACAACCTCTATCCCACTGTGGCGGTAAATCTCTTTTCATTGGTAACATCATCTAAAATACAGCCTAGAGGAATTTTTCCATCTTCTCTCTTCACATTGGTTATAATCCACCCAGATTCCTCCAACAGGTCACAGCAATTTCTCTGAAAAGATCCCTGAGGATTTCACTCCACATGTTTTACTTCTTAGGACTGATATTAACCTCTCTGCCCTTGTTCTTGGTATTGTCTGCCTATTAGCCTCTTCCACTGCCCACTCCTCAAATTATTAATGTTCTTCAAGTTTCTGTCCTTGGATTCTTCAATGTGTAGATCACCCCACATCCCCAGGACTTCTAACCATGTCCATTGCTCCTTCCAGGATCCCTCCATTATTATCAGCAAGACGGCCACCATCATGGCTGCTTTCCAGGCAGCAGATGTAGGAAGGCACACGATTAAAGAAACAAAAGCACCAATTTGCCTTTTAATAATATTTCCAGAAGCAGCAACACAGCACTCTCTTTAAACATTATGGTTCGGGATGCAAGTGAGAGACTGGGGACTGTAGTTTTTCTTATAGCAGCCACGACTCCATCTAATAATGGTAAGAGTGGGAATATGGACATTAAGCCATCTTCCTCACAGGCTCTCCCGAGTCACAGCTTGGGGCTTCAAATTAGTTTGACTATACTAGTCAGGTCAAGTGATTTGTAATTTCTGAAACCCTTTTCCAATTCTGCCAGTGACTAATTCCTTATATGACTGTTGTAGGGATTGAGGTGGCAATTATAAAATGCCTAAGGTAGGGTTTGTTATATACTCAATAAGTACCTGTCTCTACTTTGTCCCCTAACTAAATTCTGACCTTAAACTTCCAGTTTGTGGCAATGTGTGTGGTACTACTTGAAATCTCTTTATCTTCCATTTATATCAACACGTTCTAACCTGTAGTGAAAGATATTTCAGTATTTCACTACAAGAAGTGTAATTATTACCTCTGGAAGAACATTTGTGAAGGTTACAGCATGGCAAAACAAGTCTCCTGGAAGTCTGAGGTCTAATCAGAAGCTTATAGAATGCTGCCCTTCTTCCTACTCCGTTCCACACACCAGCAGAGACCCAGCATAACAGCAGATTTCAATGCTGCAAGACACAGGCTCTCTCTCTGAAAATAAATACTTAAGGAAGCCCAAAGATTACAGGGAAGACAGAAACAAGGACCCTAGAGGAATTTAAGTCTCTGGCACTTATGGCCACAGAGAGCATTGAACATAGCAGCTTTTAGCCAGATTAACATCAACGCTCACACCAAAAGCCTATTTACCCCAGTTTCTATGACCCAATAAAATATGCTCAGCTTTCAACAAAAACTTACAGAATGTACCAAAAATCAAGAAAAACACAGTTTGAAGAGACAGAGTACCATTAGACTCACACTGAGATATAAAAGATGTTCAAATTATTAGAGAATTTAAAATAACTACAATTCCTGTATTAAGGACTGTGATGGGAAAAAGTGGGTAACATGCTTGTTATCCATCTAACAGGACTTTATCCTCTTTCCACCACACCTGAGTCATGTTAATAAAGGGAATTTTGGAAAGCCCCTAGGAATGGGGGCTAGTTGCCAGGGGAACCAACCTTGACTAGAGGGTTAGAATTTTCAGACCCACACCCAACCTCCAGGGAATGAAGAGGGACTGGAGGTTTAATCAACTGCCAATGGCCAATGATATAATTAATCACAGGACTCTGAGGTTTTCCCGTGTTGGTGAATGCTTCTGCCTGCCTGGAAGATGATGCACTCTACTTCCATGAGGACAGAAGCTCTTGCACTTGGGACCCTTCTGAGCTTTATGTACATCTACGCCTAAGTATTCATCTATATCCCTTATAATATTCTTTCTAATAAATGGGTAGACATCAGTAAATGATTTTCTGAGTTCTATGAGCCATTCTATCATATTAACCAAATTGAAGGAAAGGAATGGGAACCTCCAATTTATAGCCAGTAGCTCAGAAGCGCAGATAACAATGTGGACTTATCATTGCCTTCTACAGTGGGGGAAGTCTTGTAGGACTAAGGCCTATTGACCTTAAAAGTAAAACAGCCAGTTTCTTTTACCAGCAAAATGGGTTTATTCAGGAATAGCAGAGAAATTGCAATTCAGGACATGCCATGGCAAACCATGAAGTCCAGAGATCAAAGGAAAGGAAGGTTACTTTCTAAAGAAAAGGAGGACATTGGGAAGGACTGCTTTGTAAAGAATCCACTGGAGGCAAATGAGAGTTCTAGGCTCTGATGATTTCTCACTGGCTAAGTTGTGGGGGTTTTTTTTGTTGTTTTCTTTTGTTTTTTTCTTATTAGCTGAGCTTGTTGCTGGGTCAGGAGTCCCTGGCTAGAGTAGTGAAGTGGGCTCCTTCCTGCTAGTAGTTCAAGATACATCTTTTTGCCATTGGGGTTGTGATTGACAAGTGGTAGGGCATGAGAGATCCCCTTTCTGGCCTCCTGACTCCATTTTAAATGAGGTTTCCTTTATTGGGTTTCATATTTTCTCCTTTGGTTCAAGATCTTTCTCTGAAAGCATCCTTGATTAGGAGTCAGGCTTTCCGTATTTAGTAGTTTTCTTCCTCTGTGCCAGAAAGGACATTTCCTTGTCATGTCCTGTGTTGGAGGGAAAGTACATGGCAGTTGGAAAACATGTGAGGCCACATTTGAGTAGCAAGAAAGATTAGGAAAGAGAACTTTCAGGTACTTCTTATCTAAAGTCCATATCTTATCACGGTCATAAATGTTAGAGATCATCTGGAAGCACTGAGCCTAGCATCACCCTATTAGGTATGTCATTGCTACAAAGCTTTGACAGGCAATGGGTACAAGACTTTAAAATAATTATGTAAAGCAGAATCAAAAGTACTATGACAAATGCAGCTGGTATATGGTTCCAGCCAGGAGTCAAAATCTGAAGGTAACCAGCTAGATTGGTTT
This sequence comes from Spilogale gracilis, assembly GCA_004023965.1. Classification (NCBI taxonomy): domain Eukaryota; kingdom Metazoa; phylum Chordata; class Mammalia; order Carnivora; family Mephitidae; genus Spilogale; species Spilogale gracilis. Next base: position 70,444 of record PITA01002741.1, on the reverse strand, counting down.
AAAAAAAAAAAAAAAAAAAGGTGTCTTGGGTGAAATTTGTTGTAACCAAGGGATTTGTTCCTTGATTTTGTGTAATTGAATTTCTACCTCTCCAGAAGCATTTATCCAGGTGCAATAGGTATGATTTGCTATTACACAAAGACCTTCTTATTTAGCAAGTAGGTAATCGAGGACAATACAGTTGTCTAAGACTACTTTAGCCAATGATCAGTTTTCAGTTGCTACTACTTTGGCTGTAGAATCGGCTAGCACTCTTAATGTTAGGGAGAGATTTCTGATCATCTTTCACTGACACTTACTTCAGGCGAGGGGAGAAAGTCTCTCCTGGTAGAGGCAAACCCTCAGTCATGTATACTTCCTGGAACTTCCTATTTAAGACAGCTGTGAAGTTTTAATGAGGGGAACCAACTGGAGGCTTCTGATTTATTGTGGATGTTGACAAGGACAGTTAAACATCCCAATAAATACTGACGTTCAGCTCACCAGTTCTCTAAACATTCATATGCCCACAACTGAAACCAGCTGGAGTGCAGAGGACTCCAGCTAAGGTTGATTATCGATACATCTGTTAGCTGGAATTTCCTGATTGAGTTTTTCAAGCCATGGATCAGAGAAATTTGAATGATATTCTCTGAAGTATCATCCCATCCAAAAGAGGTCTCTTTGAAAAACCTTGCAATGAGAAGTTAGCCCTTTTGTATTTCTCCAGGGTACAGGGGAACAGATCATAGGAGAAATTGGTTACACATAAAGGCAAGGGATCTCTGGCATCATGAACAGATCAGAGTTTTTGGTGACAAGTCTAATAGTCAGAAAAGTTATCCCCCTTAACAATGGCTTGGGAGATGTGAATAATGAGGTTCTCTTCCCAGGGCAATCCCAGAGTAAAACATGTAAAGCAAAGAATAAAACTGTTTTCTGTTTACTTAAAGTAGCAAGTCCTGATCCTTCGTACTGAAAGGAACAAGTCTACCTTGATGTCAGGTTATTGTCTTCCTCGTCAGTTTGATTTGGAGGCCACCGGCATTTGCACAGGAGGGAGGGGATATCAGGCAGAGCCTTCTTCGGTGTGAGATGCGTAGTCAAGGCTCAAGTCCCTGAATTTTGGCTGCCATCTCAGTAATGAAAAGACCTGGTATGGTGCCCTCCAAAATTTAGAAGCAGTCTTTGTTCTTGGTGATTCCAAATCAGAAGAGTTGGACAAACCTGGGACCCTTAGTTTGGAGAGCCATAGCCAGATATTTGAGGAAACTAGAAGAATTCAGGATCCAGTTCAGTTTACTGGTGTTATAACAAAACCTCAAAGACTATTAACAGGACTAGAATCTAATACAGACAAAGGTGCAAACACAGTTTTTCTCTCTATAAGTATCCCCATATTTTACCAAAGATAATCATAGTAAAACTCATGTGTTTGCATTAAATTTGCCCTGGTTATTCACCTATGAGTAGCAAAAATAATGACTGACCATGTAAGTTGTTTTTAAGACTGCTTTGCTGGAACTTTTTCATAAGGAATCTGAGACTGAACTATCATAGGCTCTGAGGCCAGGAAGTCACACCAAGGACTGCCCATCGGATTTACCTGCGACATCATTACAGTCAAAGCCTTGGCAATATAGCCAGTATCTCTGATTGTGTCCTGTTAAAAGGAGAACAGATTTTTATTGAACTTATGCAAATAACTATAATGTCATGAAAAAAATACTCAAGAGTTTCCAAATTCTGGAAGGACAAGGTAGAAAAAATAAATGTTTTCATCTTTCTTTACAAAGATATACTTTATCAAATTACTGTAAGTCATACATAACTTAAGAAAAAGGGTTCCTTAATCTGAAAAAAACCAAAGCATCAAGGAAGGGGCAGTATTTCAAAGAGTCATAGTAATTATAATCACCCTTCTTAGTTCATTTAGTCCCCTATAATTAGTACCTTGTTCTACTTGAATCTAGTTTGTCTATTGGATCTGGAAATTCTTAGCAAGTCCATTTTTATCATCTTAAAGTTATCAGAAGCCTATATGTGTAAAAAAAAAAAAAAGCCCTATCCATGAATCTCCTTGAAAAAAAGCAGTAGCTACCTGTGAAAAGACTTAAAGATGCTTATCTTTAAACATCTGATGAGAGTTCATTATAATGGAATTGACAAGGAAATTTGCTTATTTCTGTAGCATGCAACATTTGAGGACAATAATTAGAGTTATGATTGATAACATTATACTAGGACATATCAGATTTCCAGCATTTCACACAATTTCAGAAATGCTTATAACATATACCTACACAAATAAAACATAAAGAAGGCTTAGTATTACTTCTTATTCAACAGCACTTCCTATATAATTTAACATAGCAAATTAGCCTAATTAGTTAACATTTTCCTTTTTATAAGAAGAGAGAACAAATCTTTTGAGATGCTCCCAGGACTCTCTGGAAAATCCAAACAAACTGTATTTAGATTTGATTTGAGGGAGGTTTGTCAAAAATACCAAAAAGATTTAAAACACTTGGTCAAATAGCATCATAGGTCCCTGTGAAACAATACTTAGTTTTCCACAGGGACAACTAAAGACTTCATGGCAAACATAAAACATTATATAGCTCTGAGCAAAATTTAGCTCGTTTAATATTGTGAGTTCTACTAGATATAAGGCAATCAAAGACCTGATTCAGGCAACAAATACAGAAAACTATTTTGGTAAAAAGATCACTCAAAAGGTAAGGAAAACCCTGTTTGCAATTTCTTATATAAAAGTTGACAAATGGGGTCACTTGGGAGACTCAGTTAAGTGTCTGCCGTTGGCTCAAGCCATGAGCCCAGGGTTCTGGAATCAAGCCCCGCATCAATCTCCTTGCTCATCAAAGAGTCTGCTTCTCCCCCTCCCTCTGTCCCTTCCCCCACTCATTGCCTCTCTCTCTCTCAAATAAATAATTTTTAAAAAAGGTGACCAACAATTCAAGAAAATTTGTCCTTTCAGTAAATGAAATTAAATTAAGGTTTGTTTTACATAAGTACATTATTGATACCAAGTTTTCTTTTTAACCTTGAGGTTCATTTAGCTTGACCATGCATGAAATTTCTTTCCCAAGATCCCTTTCCACAAACCTTCTACAAGTTTTTCCATCCTTTTTTGTTTTGTTTTGTTTTTTTTACATTCAGATTTTGTCCTATGTTTTTCCTCTCTAAACAGTCTTGCTTTAGGATGAAATTACTTTCTTTTCCCTGAACAAGAATGTGTCTCTATTCTTTATACTTTCTCTTACTGAAAACACACATCCTACTTTCCTTGCATAAGATGTTTCCCCTATTATTTCCAGTAGCCTTAATTATATATTAGAATTTTTTTTGCACCTCACAGGTGCACTTATTCATGTGGGAAAGGAAACAAAATGTCTACAAGTGTACCGCGATGTTCCATGTTACCATCTAACAGAGCTTGCTGAGATTTACAACCAGGCTAATGGTCCATCTGATGTGTACCCCAAGTAAAGCTGGTTAATGATGACCACAAGCAGGTGCAGGACTCAAAAATTTCAAAACTTTACTTCTGGGGTACCTGGGTGGCTCAGTTGTTGAGCGTCTGCCTTTTCTTCAGGTTATTATCTCGGAGTCCCAGGATCAAGTCCTGCCTTGAGCCCTGCATCGAGCCCCACACTGGTCTCCCTGCTCAGTGGGATGTCTGCTTCTCCCTCTCTCACTTCCCTTGCTTGTGTTTCTACTGTGTAGTGTACTGCTTGTGTTTCTAACTTCTCTAGCTGTGTTTTTCTCTGTTATATAAATAAATCTTAAAAAAAATAAAATAAATAAAATCTTAAAAATAAAACCTTTACTTCTTTTATCAGCACTTCTGATGTTATAAATGAAGCCCATCAACTCTATTCCCACCCAAAGCTGGTAAATTTGAATATAGTGGGGCTTCATGGGGATCCCAGACTTTTTCAACAAGGTTTTGAAGCATCTTGACCCAGAAGCCCCAGCTCAGGCCTCCCCAACCCTCACTGCCAATGACTTGAAAAGGTCACCAAGTGCACATCATTTATTGGAATTCTTAACCCTTTGAAACCTTAATTTCCAGTGAAAACTAAGAAGAAAGCAATGGTAAACTTCATGTTATGTCAGCCTTCTTTAGATTGGCAAATTTATTAACACATTTATAATTTCTTGAAGTATATGCCTTTTTCAATTTTTTAATGCAGCACTAACACATCCAAATATCTTTTAGTTTCTCTGTCAGGAAAAGCCAAAAGTAGATAAAACTCTGTTCATAATTAATGTCTCAGTATTTTTTTTATTTGGAAATGATCTAGGTATTTAATGACTATTCATCATCTACTTTAACTTAGCAAAATTCTAAGGTTTTAAGTTACCAAAAAGATTTGGATAAACTATTTAAGTAGACATATGTATTATTGAAAAGTTCATTTATAAAATTTTTCTTGCATCTATTTAATAATAAATGTTCTTAATAATTACATTTAGATTAGTCATGAAAATCTCATGAGATATTAAACAGCTAACCATCTTAAATCATCTTTTTTGCTGACAAATTTCTAATAGATAATATGAACATATTTAATCTTTAGTAAGCCTGAGATAATATAAAAGTGTTATATTTACTGCTGAAAACTCTAAAAACATGCCTATTTTAATTAAACAACAAGCTTAAAGTAGCTTTAATACTGAATTTTTTCCTAAATCACGTGAACCCGAAATTCATTTGGATTAAGTTTCTATTATATTTCTAAGAATTTAATTTATTTAAGTGCTTAGTGTTCTTTATGCCAATTAAATAGATCTCTTTTAAAAACTAATTTTGGCAATACTATCTGGAGGTAAAAAATACCACACATCTACACATCGACATATATAGAGACACATGTGATCATACAGACAGATGAAAACAGAGACCTAAAAGCTCCCATGTTAATATTACTGCCATGAATTAGTTATAATAATACAAAGCTCACTAGTTATAAAAGAAATGGGATCTACTCAAATAACCTTTCCTCCTTTTCTTAGCCTTCTGATAAAAATTGCCTCCTTGAAGTTTGCATATCAAAGAGATGGTCCATATAAGAGTTCTAGAGAAGACCTTGGGTAGAATCTTGACACCTCCAAGGCATGTGGGGAAAAAAATGCAAGGTTTTGGTTTCCTTGAAACAATATGCACAAGCTTTTTAGGATGAATGATAGAGGTATGGGGATTGGTAAATGAGATTGGTGGACTTCAAGTTGTTTCTGGAGAGCCACATCACTGGTCTTGCAAAAACTAAATTTTACAAGCACAGCCATTTTTGATTCATGGAAGAATTCTGTTGCCATCTAAGTGATATCAAAGGATTGGCATACACATCCACCATTCACCTGTTAGTATGCTTTTCTTTCCCTCTGAGTACATTTAGCTTAGAGAAAAAAACCTAAAAACAAAATTCTATCAGGCTCTGAATACCAGCTTCCAATCCAACCAAATTTCTGATGACAAAGTTATTAAATTCTTCCAAATGTCTTGCCAGGTTGTACCTGGGACAACAGTAACATTAAACAACTCTATGTACCGAAGAAACATCCTCAAGGTGGATGTAAAAGCTTGTGAAATTTTATTTTCCTCTCAGGACTAGGCTCAGTAGGTAATCAGTTTACAAAAAATTTCAAGAATCTTCCCTGGTTTAAGATATTCTTTAAATATGGCTCCTAGTTTGGCCTTTGGCCAAGAACTGAAAAATACCTGAAGAGGATCACCGTAACAATGGGTGGTCTTATTTCAAAAGGTAACAATTTAATAGTCTCTTCAGAATAGAAAGGCCATCCTAGACAATACTCAGTACTAGAGGAGTACTCAAATAAAGAAAGTAAAGGGGAATTGCGTCAGTCTTATAGGTCAGTCTTAGAATCTTTTGTGTGAAATACCTTTTATGTCTTTACTTTTTCATGGGTCTTTTTCCATGAATCTTTCAAAGAAACTACTGTGAAATTTTGAAATCTTTTGGAAGTTTTGGCATGCCAATTAAAATAGGTATCTTGTTCTCTTTGTCTTTCAGTTTTAGACATGCAACTTTCTCATTTACGTTTAAGAAAAACAAGTTTGGCAAGATGGAGATTTCCCAGGGTGCTTGGGTGGCTTAGTTGGTTAAGCATCTGCCACTCACTCAGGTCATAATCCTAGGGTACAGAAATTAAGTCCTATGTCAGCAGAGTGCCTGCTTCTCCCTCTGCTCTTCCCTCATGCTCTCACTTTGCTTTCTCTTACATACTCTCTCTCAAATAAATAGAATCAGAAAGAGAAAAAGAAAGAAAGAAAGAAAGAAAGAAAGAAAGAAAGAAAGAAAGAAAGACCTCCATAACGACCATTGAAAATTTAAATTATTTCTAGTTAAATTGGACCATTTGGTTAAAAATACACATGAGAAATGACCATAGTTTTTAACATAAAACCAGCAGCACCCCGGAAGTGGAGGTGGGGGGCTCTCCACAAAGTATTTAGAGGATTAGGATCCCCTTACTCAAAACCAGAGGTTCACAGAAACAAACAAATACTCACCAGAAAAGACAAAGCCTTCATGAAAACAAAAAGGAAAAAGCCTTTGAACATATCCCTAAATACAGTCTAGAGAGCTCAAAACACAAGGGAGTAGAGCTTGAATACAGGAGAAAACATACCCTCAAACTCCCGAGTCAGGGACAAAGCAGGGAACTCAGCGGCCTCAGTGGGTACCGGCAAGTGTTTGATCACCAGCCTTGGAGCTGTTGAGGTCTTTCATGGATCCTATTTCTCTGACACCAAGTAATGTCAACCTTAAAAGTAGAGCAGCCATTATTTTACCAGTTTATTCGGGATTAACGAAGAAATTGCAATCCAGGACATGCAAGCTATGGCAAACCAGACGCAAATATGGAGATCAAAAAAGAAGTTAGAAAAGAAGATAATTGGGAGGAGTTGCATGCCACATAAAATTGTGTAGTGTTATTTAAGAGTGGACTCAGATTAATCAAAACTATATATTGTGAACTCTAGAGCAACCACTAAATTTTTTAAGAAGTATAATTGACACACTAAGAGGTAATAAAATAGAATTATATAAAATGGGGACACCTGGGTGGCTCAGAGCGTTGAGCCTCTGCCTTCGGCTCAGATCATGATCTCGGGGTCCTGGGATCAGAGTCCTGCTTCCCAGGCTTTCTCTGCCTGCCTCTCTGCCTATTTATGATCTCTCTATCTGTCAAATAAATAAATAAAATCTTTAAAAAAAAAGAATTATATAAAATGTTAAATTAAACCACAGAGAGCAGAAAAAAGATGGAAGAAAACAAAAACAAATGACTCTCAAATCAACAAGTAGAAAATGCTTTATTCATCTACATAAATAATCACTTTAAATGTGACTAGTTAAATACACCAATTAAAAGACAGAGATTGTCAAGGTGGATTAAAAAAATAAACAGCACAGGATTCAACTATAAAGTGTATTTGTAGTTGAATTTAACTGTAAAGTTAACTGTAAAGATAGGATAAACTTAAAGGGATAAAGATGTATCATTCTAACACAGTCAAAAGAAAGCTGGAGTAGCTATAGTTTCAGACAAAGCAGACCTCAGAACACAGAGGTTTATCAGGTATAATAAGAAGCACTACTTAATGATAAATGGGTCAATTCTCTTTGAAGATGTAACTGTCTTAAATATGTATGCATTTAACAACAGAAAATCAAAATACATAAGGCAAAAACTGATAGAACCAAATGGAGAAATAGACAAATCCACTATTACAGTTAAGGCTTTAATAGCCCTTCATCAGTAAGTGTATAGATAAAGTAAATAGAAAATCAGTGCAGATACAGATCATCTGGAGAGCGCTATCAGTTGATCTAATTGTCATTTGTAAAGTACATCATCTAACAATAGTAGAATATATTTTCTTCTTAAGCTTATCTCAATTTTGGAACATCCACCAAGATAGACCACATCCTGGACTATCACATATATCATAATGAATTTACAAGAATGAAAAACATTAAAGTACGTACTCTGACCAAAATGGAATTAAGCCATGAGTCAAAGAAGTCTCAAGAGAAACTTGAAAATATTTTTAACTGAATGAAAATGAAAATACAACTTACTAAAATGTATGGAATGCAGCAAAAGTGTGCTTAAAGGGAATTTACACCATTACATGTATCCATTAAAAAAAGGAGAAAGTTCTCAAGCCAATAATCTGAGCTTCCACATTAGGAAATGAAAGAGAAGAAAAACTTAAACCTAAAGCTTAAAGAAGATAAAATGGAATCATAAAATGCTTACAATGAGAAAAGAAAGTAAAAGAAATCAGCAAAATTGAGAAGTCTGTATTTGTCCTCATATCTGGTAGAAAAATCCAAGATGCATTTTTTTTAAGGTTGGCAGATTCTTGTGGAACTTAGACCTTAATTCTTGCATAAAAGTTTTAGAGGCAGTGTATAAAAGTTCATCTAAAAATCTAACTGGATTTTATATTGAGCAACCACCCCATTTATTGAGTGGAGTGAAGACTAGGAATTTTAAGTGGTCCAGAATAAGAAAGGGCTCTCCAGCAGAGTGGTGGAAACATAGGTATCTCAATGAATGGCATTGGAACAACAGGAAAACAAATAGGACACCTTACACTATAGTAGAATAAACTGCAAATAAATAAAAGATTTAAATGTACTAGAAGAAAAACATGAAAAAATTCGAAGAGAGTCTTAAAGCAAGGAAAGCCGTTCTAATTAAGACTAAAAATCTGATTAAGACTAAAAGGCGAGTGAGTCCAAATAGATAAATATAAAAATCTTTATAATGAAAAAAGTTTTATATTCCTTTTAAAAGGAATGTATATAAAGCTTCTTTGATAAGCAGAAAGTTCATATACTTCAATATTTACCATTCAGTAAATGTGAAATCTTTTGGCATATAAAATTTATCAAGTGAAGAAAGTTTCCTTGCATTCCTAATTTATCAGAAGTTTCTTTTACTAAGATCATAAATAAGTGTGAGGTTTTTTTTTTTCAGTTTTCTAATATAACTTGCATGAAACCAGAATTAGCTCTTCCTCGAAAATTCTATAAACTGTACTCATAAAACTGCATGCGCTGGCGGGTTTTGAGAGGGAGGATCTTTGGCTTCATTTCCATATGTTTAGTTCTTACTGGTTGTTCCTCTTTTTTTTTTTTTAATATTTTATTTATTTGAGAGAGAGAGAGAGAGACAGTGAGAGAGGGAAGACAAGCAGGGAGAGTGGGAGAGGGAGAAGAAGTCCTCCCGCAGAGCAGGGAGCCCAGTGGGGTTCCCTAGATCCCAGGAGCCCGGGATCATGACCTGAGCCAAAGGTAGACGCTTAAGGACTGAGCCACCCAAGTGCCCCTCCCTATTTCATCTTGGATCAATTTTGTCTTTGTATTTCTTTCTAGGAATGCAGCCATTTCATTCAAGTTTTTCATGCTCACAAAGCATCTATCATTGATAATACATTAATTCTAAATCTCTTTATTTCTACAATTGTTTTCCCATCTTCTGTATTATAAATGATACAGAATCCAGCTCCTTCTACACCCATATTACATTTATTAGGAGTTGAGGCTTTTCTACTTATTTTAACATCTACACAATTTTTTTTTTAGAGAAAAATCGATAAAGTTTGGGATTGACCAAAGAGGCTGCCTTTTTTTTCTTTTTTAAAGATTTTTATTCATTTGACAGAGAGAAACACAGCCAGAGAGGGAACACAAGCAGGGGGAGTGAGAGAGGGAGAAGCAGGTTTCCCGCCAAGCAGGCAGCCCGATGTGGGGCTCGATCCCAGGTCTCCAGGATCATGACCTGAGCTGAAGGCAGTCACTTAACCAACTGAGCCACCCAGGCGCCCCAAGAGGCTGCCTTTAATAGATGTGTTCCTTCTTCCTTGTTGAGGTTCCCAAGGCAAGTTGCCCCGCCAAGCCACAAGGCTTTTTGAAGCTGGAGTGAGGATAGAAACTGGAGTGAGAATGATTTGAAACTCAGAAAGGAGGAGTAAGATTAAAAGATCAGGTGACTACATGTTGTTATTGTACAATTTTATTAGTTAATGTGTCAGATGTAATGTGTCACTTGGGGCCATCCTCTGAATATGAGAACTGCATTCTGTCTCTGCCTATGCCCAAGCAGCACAAAACAGAACAAACATTACAAAGGAAAGTCATCACTCATTGCTGATTTTGCCCAAAATTCTGTCTGAAGAAAATGGGCCCATCTTTAAAACTCAGATTTTACATGCATACACACTCCAATTCAGGATCTCAGCTAAACTAATCAGAAGGTGTTGTGTGGTAATGTGCTTTGGCAATATTCCCCTTTAGGCGTGTACACTTTCTCTTGGTCCTCTGCTTATCTATTTGTGTTATCTGCCCTCCTGGGTAAACATTGGAGTTACTGGATCCTGGTATAATAGGTCTGTGAATATGGTCCCTTTGCAATCATTACAGACTCATCATCTGAGAATATAGGGTTTTCTGTGAACAGACCCATCCTGTCCTGCCATGTATGCAGCTAACGACCCATCTTCTCTGCTCACACCTGACCAGCAATAGTTATTAACGTATAGCAAGCCCTAGCCAGGGCGCCTGGGTGGCTCAGTGGGTTAAAGCCTCTGCCTTCAGCCCAGGTCATGATCTCAGAGTTCTGGGATCAAGGCCTGCATTGGGCTCTCTGCTGAGCAGGGAGCCTGCTTCCTCCTGCCTCTCTGCCTACTTGTGATCTCTCTACCTGTCAAATAAATTAAAAAATCTTAAAAAAGAAAAACAAGCCCTAGCCAGACCCTGAATTTTGAAAATATCCTATGAAATCAGAACTTGCTACGTGCTCTTAAATTTAACTTTTCATTGTGATAGGAACTGTCTAAATGTATTGTATTAAAAATATGTTTTATGTTTCTAAAACTCTTCTGATAATAAGTGAGAAGTGCTCCTAACAACTGATCCAAGGCTATAAAAAAATAGGATAACAAATTGTGTATAATCCAAATGATATAAAATAAAATTTAAAATCATTTAAAATCATTTGGGGAAGACCTTATGGGTGGACATTCACCAAACATGTCTTAGGTGTTGCCTCCACACATAATGTTACTGAGGGTGATTTTTTGGTGGTTGTTGCTTTTTACTTCTCTTTCGTGTACCTTTCAAATTGTAATGAGAATGTCACACGTGTTGTGACTCAGATCTTCCTTATCCCTCATACGCCATCCCAACTGCTGAGAGTCATTACTAACAGCTTGACCCTGTGAGCCTTCCTACCTGAGGGGATGGAGGGAATCAGCCACCTCCTGGCCTGTGTGCCTTTGATTCAGAACATGGGGGAGATAATGCAGTGAGTGCCCCCTGCACCATGCCAGATCCAGGCAAGTCGAGGCTTTACTTGCCCGCACCCTCACTTAGCTCTTTTCCCTTCCCTATAAAGCTTCCCTCACTGCCTTGCAGGTTTTTGGCAACCAAGCCATCTACTGAGTGCTGTGGAAGGCTGGAAAGTTTTTAGTGGCACAGAATATTGGAAGGGTTCAGCAACAGAGCTAAATAACCTATGGCATCAGGAGCCCTACTGCTTGGGCCATTTGAACATATGTGTGAGTCCTTCCAAAATCCATATGTTGAAATCCTAATCCCCAATGTCATAGTATTTGGAGGTGGGGCCTTTGGGCGGTAAGTAGATCTCCAGACCAAGCCCCCATGATAGGATTGGTTTCCTCATAAGAAGAGGAAGAGAGCTCTCTCTTTCCCTGTCCCTATTTCCGCATTCCCGCTCCCTCTCTCCCCAGTGGCACTTACTGAATTCCTCAGTAGTCAGATCTACTAAGGGTTCAAGGTGTCAACAACTGAGGGACACCAGAAAAAAAAAATTGGAAAGAATTCAATATTTGAAATCATACGAAACAAAACAAAAAACCTTACCACGGGAAAAAATTTAAAAGCAGAACCTTGCCGAATATTCTTGTGCTCAATATATGGCTCCCTGTGGATTTTTTTTTAACAATACCTAACAGTGAGGCAATATAATCATATGTAATACTTAGGGCTCCTAAAGATGTTCATCTTGTCCTGACCTTCTCTTTAGCCCCTACTAATCTCCACTTTATGACAGTTTGGCATCTTAAGTATCCCTGGCTTCCCCACTGTCGCCCACGGCGCCCATACCCTTGTCCTTAACTGCCACCACCCTCGGTCAGGCTCCCATCCACTCACCTAATGTTTTACAAGAGTGTTCCTAATTATCTCCGTGTCCAAATCATACCATCCTTCCCACAGGACCTCTGGACTGGCTCCTCTGGAATACAATTGCAAAACCATCTTAGTCCCTTGCAACAAACAAATTAACAAAACAGAACACAACAAAATAAAACGTCATTAGTGGGTACCACATGGACAAAAGGATGAGCACCTTAGCGTGACTCTCAGTTTCCCTGCCGTGTTCTGGGGCTTCTCAAATGTGACTTTCTGACCAGTTTTATCAGATCCAATTGGAAACTGTTGAATTTCCTGGAAGGGAGCCCAGGATCTATGTATTTTCAAGTTTCCCAAGTGTAAAATGTGAAAACTTCTATCTTCTACCCTAAGCTCAATTCTTGTTACTCACTCACTTCTCCTCACTCACCAACAAAAACTGTTTCCCAGCCCAAAGCTTGTTAAAATCATCTGGGACCTTTTTTGTTTTGTTTTGTTTGTTTGTTTGTTTAGCAGCAGTACTAGGAATCTACAGGCGAATTAAAGTAGACTATGCAGTAATAAAGACCAGAAATTGTCTTTTTTACAAATTTTTTAAAAGATTTTATTTATTTGACACAGAGAGAGAGAGGGAGAGAGCACAAGCAGGGAGGCAGGGAGAAGGAAGGCAGGCAGAGGCAGGCAGAGGAAGAAGCAGGCTCCCCACCAAGCAAGGAGCCCAATGCTAAACTGGATCCCAGGACTCTGGGATCATGATATAAGCTGAAGGCAGATGCTTAACTGACTGACTGAGCCACCCAAGTGCCCTGAAATCAGCGTTTTTAAAGCCCCAAGTGTATCTAACCTGTAGCCAGGATGATGACCTACTGACAGTATTTAAGGTTGAGTTGCTCTGAGAAGTAACCATACACATACGACACACCCTACCTCCATTTCGTAATACTCCTAGGATGTAGTCTGCCCTGATACTTGCTGAGCTAATACCTCTTAGGACTTGACTTAGCTAATATTGATAACCCAGGAAACTCACACTCCCTCCTGCAGACTGGGTTTGGTCCACTTTCTCTGGGATCCTGTAACTTCAAGTGCATTTCTCTAACATTGTACTAAGTATCATTGTGTACACAATATAATTGTTTCCCTTATCTCCTCCAAGTAAGTCTGGGCTCTTTAAAGACAAAGACGATAATTCATGTATCTCTGCCTCCTTGGAGCTTAGCAGTGTCTGGTATGCAGTAGGTACTGAATAAATAATTGTTGACTGAATAAATAAATGAATGAAAAGAGGAATGGCTTACTCTCCTTGATAAAATCATAGTTGGGTCACATCCTAGTGTGAAGTTAGAATATTGTAAAGAAGACAATATTTGAGAGTATAGTTGTAAATTACCAGGAGATGAGTGGAAGAATTGAATCTTGCAAATACGTTAAAGTGTAGGAGTGAATTTCTTAACTGTATTTAAAATATTGGCTTAACCATGCAATCTTTTCTATGTGCAAGGTACTGCAGGGGCCATAGGGCTCTATGATTGTAATTAGGAAAGATCCTAAGAGGATTTGGTTATTGTTGTAATGGGTTGTCAGCCCTTCACACCTTAGTGTAAATAAAAAGCTTTGAAGGGAGAAGGCTGCCATCTACTGAGAAAATGGAGCATAACAGAGAAGCGAAACCTTCAGAGATTTCTTATTTTTAAATTGTTCCTAGAAAATGTCCCAGGTAATTCCTTGCTCTGTCCATCACATACTTTATCAAGAATTTTCCTAGGTCATTTTAAACAGATTCATATTTAGGAAAACTTCATATCTCAACAAATATCCCACGTCCATTTGTTAAAAAGATTTGTTATTTATTTGAGAAAGAGGGCGGACAGGAGGGGGGAGGGGCGGAGGAGAAGCAGACGCCCCACTGAGCAAGTAGCCCAAGGATGACCCTGGGATCGTGACTTGATCCAAAGTCAGATGTTTAACCAACTGAGCCATCCAGGCACCCAAAATGTGATGTATTTAAAAATGGGTATGGAGGGGTGCCTGGGTGGCTCAGTAGGTTAAGCATCTGACTCAGGTCATGACCTTGGGGTCCTGGGATGAAATCCCCTATCAGGCTCCCTGCTCAGTGGGAATCTGCTCCTCCCTCTCCCTTTGCCCCTCCCCCTGCTCTCTCTCTCTCAAACAAAGAAATAAAATCTTAAAATAAATAAATAAATAAATAATGTTCATGTTTTCCTTAAAACTTAGACTGTTTTTTTCTAAATACCTTTTTCCCTAAATACCTTTAATTAAGATTTTAAAAAATAAAAATAAGCAGCTAGCACACCTCCAACATCCAGGCTGTTATTCATTAACAAACAAAAAACACTTCCACTTATTCTGTGGATAAATTCAGGGGAGGGGAAGCATTTTTGACACAAGGCAAGGACGAGGTATTTCACATTATTTAATACAAAAGGCAAATGGTGCTCAACTAAATGCAGCGTTGGAGCCATGGGGGCCTTTGCAGGAGGGCATCTGGGACATTGTAGAGTGCAGGCAGATTTCCAGCTTGGGGAGCTGAGTAAATGTTGTAACACATGAGAGAGAGAAATTGGTTTAAGTTTTATTTTTTTTTAAGATTTTATTTATTTCTTTGACAGAGAGAAACACACCTAGAGACGGAATACAATCAGGGGGAGTGAGAGAGGGAGAAGCAGGCCTCCCGCTGAGCAGGGAGCCTGATGCAGAGCTCCATCCCAGGGACTCCAGGATCATGACCTGGGCCAAAGGCAGATGCTTAATCGACTGAGCCACCCAGGTGCCCCAAGAAATTGGTTTAAGTTTTAAATTCAGTGCTTTCCAAATGTATTTAAGTCTAGCTCTATTATTATTATTACTATTATTATTATTATTACTATTACTATTATTATTATTATATTTCCAATGGAACTGATGTCCTGCCAAACACAATTTTAGAAACACTGCTAGGGGAGGCTTATGCCTCAGAAAGGCAACTGGCCCAAGAAAATCTGCTCAACATTATCCAAATTTTACAGGGGAAATCCTGAGAAAAATCTTATTGAAACAAACAAATTTTGCAGTATAAGTTCATGGTGCAAAAATAATTTAAAGTGAAATGTAAATCTCACTGAAAAACCCTCATCTTTTCTGCCACTCTGAGATTTAGAGCAAAGGGTAGGCAAACTAGAGCTCTCAGGTCCAACCCAGCCCACCGCCTATTTTGTGAATAAAGTTCTATTGGAACATACCTGTACTCCTCTATTTATACATTGTCAGTGGCCACTTTCATACACAAATGAGAGCACTGAGTAGGTGTCACAGAGACTGAATGGCCTGCAGAATTTAAAACATTTGCTATGTGCCCTTTAACAGAAAAGTCTGTGAAACCTTGAGCCAGTGAGCTGTGAAGCACATTGGAAATGTCTGTAAGAAACCAGCAAATTGATAGATTGAAATCCGAGAGTAGGAACACCAATGCATTTGCAGCCTGTTCCCTAGGTGATGATCACAAAGGAATCCTCACAAAGGACTCCAAAGTGGAGCTCTCTGGTCCAGCCTCCCACCCTGCTTGCAGAAACTCAGGAACACATACCCACCAAGGCTTGTGATGTACACTCAGTGTTCTTCTTGCCATCGTCCCCCACATCCCTGGTTCCCACTCCCCCTAGCAGGCTCAACCAGGCAGCTCCTAACAAACACCATCTTGTTGCTTCCTGGAGCGTCCATCAGTTAGGAATGCATTCAGCAGCAAATTGGAGATTCCTTCTATACACACACACACACACACACACACACACACACACACACACACACATCTGTGCTTATACATTCAAAAAGAAATCTAGCCATAAGCATCCAGGGCTTGTTGCAACCAGGAGAGAAAAAGGAGGAAGGATGGCAAAGGGTTGAGGGAGCATTACCGCCCAAATCAGCTTTTTCAAAGACTTTCCTGGTAGCCCAACCTAATGGCTTCCACTAACACCTTATGACCAGAACTAGCTCGGGAATCTGCAAAGATGAGTGTGTAAGCTTTCCAACCTCTATAGTAGAGGAAGAGAAATGACACTGGAAATAGCCTTAGGAATACCCAAACTACAGCACCTGGCTCAGTGCCTTTGCTTTCCAGTCTTCAACACTTCTCACCATCGTTGGTCCAAGCAAGACAATGTCTCCCATCCTGTTGGTTCCCCACGTCGATGTGGGCTGCACACCATCCTGTTGGCCACAATCAGCAGCTTACAAAGGATGTAGAGGCTGTGGCTTTTTGTTTGCCATTGGCCTTGACTTCGCCATTATCTCCCCCCCTTTCTCATTCTAAAGCTTGAAAGAATTTTGCATATACACCAGGTCTCTTCAAGAAAATTATTTTTGATGTCCTCCCTAGTGTCTCATGTTAGTTAATCTCTGGAAGGGCATCCAGATATCTCCAAACAAAGCTGAATCTACAGGTTGTATATAGCTCGGGATCCTCCTCTGTGATCTTCACAAATCAAAAGTGGATGAAATAGGTTCAGGAACATCAGTACTCAGGGCTTAGGTGGGGCTATGGAAGGGAGTATTTATGAAATACTTACCATTTGCACAAGTTTAAGGTCTAAAATTGTAATGATAAAATGTTGAATATTTAATATAATATAAAATATTAAAGTCTGTATTTTAATGTTAGATATTTTGCCTTTTAAAAACCAGACCAGACAGAAATTCTCGGGAACATTGTGACTGGTACAGTGCCATGATCTTAAATTTAATAATAATCTGTACTTAGAGGGTGGATGAATGGTTGGTTGGTTGACCAGTAGGTATGGTTAAAGTCTATACTAAAAAATATATACAAAATATGTCCTGTTTATTGCATATTCTAAAAAAATAACCTGCCTTGAAATCAATCAAATAGAGTTTTATTCTCTAAATTAAAGAAGTTGTACTCAACTCAAATACAACACAAAATAAATATTTACACCTTTACTAAATACATTGCTTTGGTCACATGTGACACTAACTAGGAATCTAACATAGCGTAGTAATAAATTTTGTATAGAATATTCAAATTCAGTTCATATGCCTTATCTCATTTGAATTTCACAATTATGAAGTCACTCCAT
Organism: Spilogale gracilis; assembly: GCA_004023965.1. Classification (NCBI taxonomy): domain Eukaryota; kingdom Metazoa; phylum Chordata; class Mammalia; order Carnivora; family Mephitidae; genus Spilogale; species Spilogale gracilis. The sequence continues at coordinate 53,154 of PITA01002741.1, read as the reverse complement.
TTTCTCCAGACTAGTTCAGCCACCTTAGAAACATGGCTCCAAATTTAAAGGGCACTTAATAACGGCTCCCTACCTCCCCCAAATATTTTTGCAACCTACTCACTAATGTTTGACATATTTTCATAAGAGATAAATCTTTCATTCCACAATTAGAAAGAAGACCAAGAAAAATTTCTGCAGGAAATTTCAACTTCACACACAGATGTGAAGGCTATGCACAGATGAAGGATTCAGGCTCTCCATCGGCCAATGATCCAACATGAGCTCAACCATTGTTTATGTTTTCTCATCTGTAAAATGAGATGATAATTCTTTTTACCTCATGTGCTATTTTTCTACAATTAAATAAAATAGTATTTACAAACACTTAGTGAGCCTGATAGCTAGGAAAGATTCCGTGTTTACTCTTCTTGCTCTTTTTCTTGAACTAATGGGAAAAGGAGAGACAGTACAAAGAGCACTAAGGTATATAAAGAGAGAAGAATATATTCCACAAAGGAGAAAATAATTCCAGAAGAACAGAGAATTCCCGTGGCACATAATGGACAAACAGGCCAAACTTGCCAGGTTTTACACTTGGGTTGGTGGGCCAGCCACAACTCCTGGGCAGTGGAGTCTGACTCACAGGAGGCAGTGCAGAAATCCACCACCAGATGGCAGCATAGAGCCACTACCATTTCACCCTTGGGCAGCACTGCTGTTGCATCCTGCAGAGCTGTATATGACATTCCAAAGAACTGGGTTAACAGCAGTGCACATCAGAATCATCCCAGGTAGACTCTCTATGGCACCATCTAAGCCCTGAGTGCTAGTGTACTTGAAATCCTATTTACACCCACTTTCCCTCCCTCTACCTTTTCTTCTTGCTGTTCTTGGGAAGACAGAAGGACTAGTAAATCTGATTTATTCAAACAAGAATCAATCTACACTCAAAGAATTGTAGAGTCCACTCTGCAGTAAGCATTTTAGCTGTTCTTTCTAAACCCATAGTACTTTAACTATGGTTAAAACTTTTATTAAAGCAAACCAACCTTGGGGCGCCTGGGCAGCTCAGTTGTTAAGCGTCTGCCTTCGGCTCAGGTCATGATCCCAGAATCCTGGGATCGAGCCCGCATTGGGCTCTGTGCTCAGCAGGAAGCCTGGTTCTCCCTATCTTACTCCCCCTGCTTGTGTGTCTCCCCCTCTCTCGCTGTGTCTTTCTGTCAAATAAATAAATAAATAATAAAATAAAGCAAACCACCCTTTGCCATGCTTAATGCAACCCCAGTGACAGGCAACCCATATTCTGACAAGAGCAGTTAAAAAACAAAGATGCCACAGAAACTCAACTGCTTTTTTGTAGAAAAGTCAAGCATTATTCCATCAACATCTTTTAGGACCAATTTTCTGATACTGAGTAGCAAATGGATTCTTACAGATAAAGCATATTTCATCCCCAAACCCAAAATCTTTAAGAATTTTCATTGTTGATCCAGAGAAACTGGTCCTTTTTTCCATTATTGCCACAATTAGGAATAACACTGTGATCTATCCACCTGCAGAGAGCCTATCAAAATATTGTAAGGTCTTCATTCTAAATCTGTTCTTTTTTTTTTTTTTCAATTTTTTCAGTGTTCCAAGATTCATTGTTTATGCCCCACACCCAGTGCTCATTTTTAATTGGGACCAAGGAGGTCATTCAAGGAGAAGCTCACAGGTATGTATAATATACCCCCGAACTCTGTAATTTACATTCGGTGCTTAAATTTAGTCAATAGATGTGAAAAATGTATGTATCCAAATAATTCCCTAGAAACTATACACATGCAGAAGCTGAAAACATTATTCCTGCTTAGCTCAGTATTTCCTTATACCCAGAACATACCCCTCATCTGAATTTTCACTGTGATAGGACTAGCCTGGTACTGTGGTATATTTATATCCCATTTCTGTAGGTATGCACAACTTGAATATGGATTAAATGTGAGGTGTCAATTTAAAAAGAAATCCCCTATTTAAAATATGTGTTCTTATCCTAAAGTTAATATCACCAGTAATTAACTTTTTTAGCAACAATAACAAACCACAAAATGTTTCTCCTAATTTGATGCCCAAAGAAGGCTGCAGTTGATCTCAGGTGGGACTCTTTGCAAAAACCATGACCTGAATCTAGTCACAAGGAAATCATGGGTAAACCCCAACTGAGAAATACCCTGCAAATAATCAGGCTGTACCCTTTAAAAATGTTACTCATGGAAGGCAAAAGAAGGAGGAAAAACTGACCCAGATCAAAGAAAACCAAAGAGATATGAAAACAAAATACAACATGTGATTCTGGATTGGATTTAAGACCAGAAGAAAAAAATTACAGTCTAGGACACTCCTGGGACCATAATGCAAAATTCACAAAAGGTCTATGGATTGGATATTAACCATGTAATGATGTAAAGTTTCCTGATTTTGAGAATTGGACATGGTTGTATAAGTGGATGTCCTGTTCTTGGGAAATATATACTTAAGGCATTTAGGAGTAAAAGGCTACGAACTCTCAAATGACTCAGAAAGAATATATAATTTTTATGTGTATGAAATACACAGAGAGAAAGTGCAAGCATTACAAATGTTAACAATTGGTGCATATAAGTGAAAGTATATCAAAGTCCTTTGCACTGTTTCTGCAACTTTTCTATAAATTTGGAGTTGTTTCAAACAAAAGGTATTCCATTTTAAAAAGTACCCAAAAAGTCATTCCAGACTCAGAGCCAATTAAGCAATTTTGACTTTACTCTTTCTAAATAAAACAATATATACCGGGGAAAGGGGGGAGGAAAATTTAAAAAGAAAATAAGATCACCCACAATCTACATCCCTATCCTACAAATGCTCCCACCTCCAAGGTTCCTCTACCATTTTTGCTACTATGCGCCTTTTGTACCCTCTCTGTGGTTGCGCCAAGCCTCCATCCAAGCCTGCATCATCTCTTGACTCTTAAGACTGGGCTCCCTGCCTCCACCTGTCTCCTCCCTACCCATTCTCACCAGAGCAGCCGACGTGTGTTCTTTTTGTTCAGCACTTTCAGTGACGTTGGACACATTCACCAAAAACAAACAAATAAAACTCACCGAAGTAGAGATTTTGGCAAAATACATACTCAAGTGTCTGGATAAGTATTTTGGCATTTGGAGACATCCAACGTTGTTTATGATCAGTAAACTCCCTTCTACTCTCACTCATCCCTAGAGTTCATCTTCTGCCTAATGCTTTCGACTCGAATTTCATCCTCCTCTCTCCACCCCATCTTGAGTGGGTTGCCCAAATTCTACCTTATGCTGTGGCTCTCTCCATTGGGCATTTCTAAGGCAGCTGTGTCTTAATTTTTCAAATCAGGTCAGATTGGGCTCTGCCCTCTGGTGGAGCCAGAGCCTCCTGGGTCTCCCTAAAATTTGAAGGTCAAGGGTTAGGCACCTGATACTAAGTGTAACTTTTGTCACTAACTGGCTCCAGGCCTTTGGCAAATTGTATAATCTTTCCTGTTCTCAAATTTCAACGAAGGAAAACAGAGGATTAAATAATTCCTAAAAGTGTTTTTAGTTCTGAAAGACTATAATTCTATGGTTCTACAGCCAGGAAAAACAGATATAATCAGAAAATCAGGAGCAGAAAAATTTTAAAATGCAACAGAATGAAAGATGATCACAAGCATTATAGGTTTATTTTAGGACTTCAATGCAGAGGATAGAAGAGTAAGACTCCCCTCACACAAGCTGGTAGAATAGAATTAGGTGATTAGAGACTGGTAATCACAGAACGAAGTAATAAATGACTTAGTAAAAATGGTTGACCATCACTCTGACCAGCGATGGATGAATGACACATCTCCAAATCCTGTAATTAAATATCTCTGCAAATTCTAGCAGTGAGTAAGCATTTCTTCCTTTATACTTTCAACAGCTTGAGAATTACAGTCAGTTTTTTAGGTTACTTGGATCAATGGTTCTCAAAGCATGGTCTATGTGTCTAGACTAGCGATCAGAGCATTTCAGTAAGGAGGGAAGTGTGGTTGAACAGCAAGTCTAACTTTTTATTAAGTAGATGAGGAACACAGAAGACTCGTTGAATGACTTGTCAAAGGTCACACAGAATGGTGTCTGACTGCCATATATCCTCATCTGTGAAACACTTCTAATCGATCAGTATTAGGCTGGGCTTGACGATCTTACTGAAGCCAAGGTCATGCTTGACTTCTGGCATTGATTCACACATTTCAGCCCTGTCCAAGCCTCTGGGACTGCACGTCAGCCCAGCTGCATCGTGTACAAGACCATTTTTTGTGGTGTTGGAGCCATTTAACCTCTCCAGGATGGGGTCCAACATGCACACCTCCTGCTTCCCTGCTGTGGGTCCCTCTCTAAAGTGGACCCACAAATACAGTCACAGGCAACTTTTCACCTGCAACCACCCAGGTGTTTTCTTTCTTGCATTGGCAGTAAGAGACTGGGGCTACGTATGACCCCAGGAGTTTATCTCTCCATCAGAGTGCCTCTAGAAATCTGGAATGTTGGAAAGCCATCGCACTATAGCGCCCTGTGCATATGCTGAGTTCATACTAACATGTCAGAGTAAAAAAGCCAATTCCCTTAGAAGAACCCTCAACAACATTTCTTCCCTGGATTTGTCTGGAAAGAGAAGATCAAGTTAGGGAGAACTGCATGATAGAAGATAATTCCCTTCATTTCAGCTATTGGCAAGAACAAAAATAGTCTTTGTCACCTGATAGGGTGATGGTCACTTCCATTTTACCATGTAAGAGAACAAAAAAATTGGCATCATGCCTGGTGCCAGCTCTGCAGGGAGCCATCTCTGGCACCTCTTGAGTTAATCCCTAGACACTGCCAAGGCTGAATGAGAGCTATGTTCTTGCATCTTCCCTTGCTCTGTGCAGGGACCACTTCCTCCAAAACCCTAGGATCCAGCAGAACCTGCTGTCACATAACCCCTTGTAATATTTTCTCATGAAAACAAATATAACTTTTTTTTAATCAGGTAGGAAGCATCTTCAAAACAAGCAAGAATGTAATTCCTTGAATCTCAAGATCTCGGCTTGACACTTAATAAAAACCTCCCCAATCATCTAGAAGTTTGGGAGGGGGATTATTCTTGTTTTGTTGTTTTTTTATCATGACTCTACACCTTCCAGGTCTCTTGAGCTCTTTTGTAATCCACAGCATTCCAGAAGAAAGAAAGCAATTCTTTGTCAGTTCAAAAGTCTGAGAATTCTTAACCTAGGAATCTGGATTTAGAAGGACAGAAGGTCTGAGGCCCTTGTTCTAGAGAATCTAGAAGCACAATTTCATTTGTGAGATCATGCACAGGAAGGGGAGTGTAGAATGAGGAGATTCAATTTCTCCTTGTTGGAAATCAGATTGTCTGAATCCGAATACATATCCCTTAACTTACTAGCCATGGGAACATGGGCAAATCACTTCACCTCTTCAAATCTCATTTAGCACTCATTGGTAAATACAAGTTTGATAATAAGCTGGATAATAACACATTTCAGTTATTGTTTTTAGCAGCTGCGGAGAAAGCAATATCGCACAGCATTTGGGCTGGTGGACTCTCAAATTACATTGCCTACATTAAAATGCTGGCACCATCCCATACTACTTAGGTAAGTATGTGCAAGTCATTTTAACTCCAAGTCATAGGTGTTTCTTCTATAATGTTAGGTTGAAGTTTGTCATGAAGAATAAGTGAGAAAGAAAAGCAATGTATCCACAGAAGGTGCATGGCGCAGTGCTTGGTGCGTAGTATTTAAAAATATTAGTTATTGTAATTACTAATGGAAACGTAGCCTCAGCAACAGCAGCAAAAATGGTAGTAATATTGCCTTATTATGGAAACAACTTGTATATGTTAACAGTGGACTATCTCCCCCAAAAATGTTTTTGGCAGAATGAACATTTCCATCTTTCATTAGTCCTCATCACAAATACCCATCTCTGAATGGTGTAAAGACCTTTGAAAGAATGTTCTAGAGGAACTGAAAGAACATGTTATCCAGTAATATTCTAGACAAGGAAACATTTTTCCTTCCTGAGCCAATCTGAGTTTTCTGATTTTATTAAAAATCTTTCTTGGGTTGTTTGGGTGGGATAAGTTGTTAAGCATCTGCGTTTGGCTCTGGTCATGGTCCCAGGGTCCTGGAATTGAGCCTCACATCGGGCTCCCTGCTCAACGGGAAGCCTGCTTCTCCCCTAAAAAAATCTTTGTGTCACTTTAATAGAACACTGATAAAAACAATAACAATTCTTGGCAATAGTTCTAGTATAACAATTTTCACTGGTCTAATGTTACAAGTATTTTTTTTTAAGATTTTATTTTTTTAAGATTTTATTTTTTTTTTATTCGACAGAGATCAAAAGTAGGCAGAGAGGCAGGCAGAGAGAGCAAACAGGCTCCCTGCTGAGCAGAGAGCCCGATGTGGGCCTTGATCCCAGGACCCTGAGATCATGACCTGAGCTGAAGGCAGAGGCTTTAACCCACTGAGCCACCCAGGCACCCTGTTGTGAGTATTTTTTTAAGTATTTACCTGCAGTCAATTGATTCTTAAGAAGCACTATTGTATCATAGATGTGCACTGGATTTGAAGTTGAAAGAAAGCCAGACACATTGTATATTAACTGTCCCTCCATCTACCATCTTAAACAGACTACTGTGGCCCTGGACTATTGCTGAATATTTTTTTAATCTATTTCCTCCTCTATGAAAATAGGAACCTTAGGAGCTGTCCTGCCTGTCTTCTAAGGTTGTTATTGGAGATTAGATGAGGGAAAAGTTGGATTGAATTGCAGTCGAAGTCCTGGTACAAGTTTAATTTGTACTTATTTCAAAATGTGCGCTCACTCACCCACACAAACACCAATTCTTGGGTTTTGTTTGTACTCACTGAAACACAACTTCTTTGCTTGGTACATTTGCGCCATCTTTGGGCCTGGCCTTGGTTCTGGAAAAGGAGGGACAGGCCGCTGTGGAATTGCTTTCGGGTACTCAGATGCAGGTCTATCTTCTCTGGGAACAGGGAGGCCTGCTCCTGCCCCAAGAGCTTTTCAAAGACTCCTTTAAGGAATGTTACCAGGCCTTCTCAGGGCTGTGCACACGCCAAAACATATATTGACATGATAAACCACAATGGATTTAAGTGTTTAAAGTCAAAAATACACTGTTAAAAATAAGTACTTTAGTTGGCTGGTGGAGCAATCATCTCCTGGATGCCGAATTGAATTTGTTTAGCATAAATCACAGAGTAAACTGTTTCTTGACATTTTACATGGAAGCAGGGAAAACCAAAGGCGAAAAACACAATTCTGCAAACCTTTTCTTCATCTACATTATGGAACAATTACAACTCACAGCAGAGTAACACAGCTAAGCCCACAAATTCTGATATCTCTGTGAAAATGTTTAGGTTCAAATTAAAATTAAATATGTTTCCCGTGCCCTGGCTCTGTCTGTTTACTTCTGGCTCACATTTGTGCCTGACACCTCCTGTTTTCCTCTTTCTGATGTCCAGAAAATCTGCTACAGAAAAATCCCCTAAACTTGAAAAAAAATTGCTGAAAATGTCAAGTGCCTATTTTTCACTTTTGTGTTCTGAGACTGTTGGCATTAAGAATGGAGTCATCCAGACTCTTTTCTTTCTCTTTGGTATATACAGTGCCTATTAGACATTTTAGTTGTCTTCGTTGCTTTATTTGTGGGGGGTGAGCTTAGAGTTGTGGCTAGAAGTCTGCCTGCTTTGAGTTTTGGACCCATTACTTAGCCTCTCTGTGCCTCAATTTCCTCATTTGTGACATGGGAATCTTTTTTTAAAATTTTTTATTAACATATGATGTATTGTTTCAGGGGTAAAGGCCTATGATACATCAGTCTCACGCAATTCATAACACTCACCATAGCACATACCTTTCCCAATCTCCATCACCCAGTCACCCATCTCTCCTACCCCCATCCAGTCCAGCAACTCTGTTTGTTTCCTGATATTAAGAGTGTCTTATGGGGTGCCTGGGTAGTGCAGTTGGTTAAGCGACTGCCTTCGGCTCAGGTCATGATCCCAGAGACCCAGGATTGAGCCCCGCATTGGGCTCCCTGCTCAGCGGGAAGCCTGCTTCTCCCTCTCTCACTCTCCCTGCTTGTTTTCCCTCTCTATTTCTGTCAAATAAATAAATAAAATCTTAAAAAAAAAAAAAAGGAGTCTCTTATGATTTGTCTCCCTCTCTGGTTTCGTCTTTTCATTTTGTCCTCTCTTCCCCTATGCTTCTTTGCCTTATTTCTCAAATTCCACGTATCATTGACATCATAGGATAATTGTCTCCATTGTTTTAATTTGGCTGGAATATTGTGAAAGATTTTGACTTGAGCAATTTTTTGTGTGGGTGGGATAACTCAGGTGTTCTGAAGGGTCCAGGGGATTTTGTCTCATTCATTCGGTTCAATCAGGGAAACAGCTCTGCTTCTGCCTCCAGCATAGTCTAAGAAGTGATATATTATTTTATTATTCTGTGATATTTCAAGCACCAGCTTGAACCTCAGAGGAGAGAAATGTTGTTTAAGTAGGTAAGTAGTTCAGAGAGCTCTTGCTTTGATCATGTCCTCCAATTTGAAGATGTTCCCACTGCAGGTTACCCTGAGAAGGTCTCAGAATTTGCTACAAGGGTCCTTGCTCTTCCACTTCTCCTGAACTGATTCTCTGGTCCAGGGGTGGGAACAGATGACAAGTGCCCCAATATGGACTGAACATTTAGGAGTAGAAGTTGTCAAATTTTCCCTGCGACTTACAGGAACCCTGTGGACTTATTAGATTTGCTCACCTCTGTCAGAGACACAGGTCAAATACACAATGTGTTAAACTTAGCAGGGCCCCTGGCAGCCAGGAAAATGGATAGCATGTTTCCATTGAGAAGAGGGAAAAGTGTTTTCCAAGAGGGAAAAGTGTTTCTTCCTCCTATCTGAGGTTACATTACTCCAATCTCAAATAAGTATCTTCATAATTTTATGCTCACCTTCTGATCACAGTTCCAAGCTTGACTCTGAGTACAGAACACAATGTCATGAAGTGAGAAACTGAGTCAATCATTTAGGTACTTGACAAGATGGCCATGGAAAACTGACTGAATTCTTCCCTAGGATCTTAGGGAACCCCTGTGGGAAGAGATTTTCTTCAGAGGTGTTTAGCATTCTATAGATTTAAAATTGAATGTGTTTTTGAATTTAAAAACTTCATGCACCGACTTTGCTTATTTTTTGAACTCGATGCGCTTTTTTTTTGATATTGTGAAACAAAAATCCATTTCCCAGAATTTGACTCTAAACAAGAACAAAATCATACCTTAATCAATAATCAATTAGACATTAATCAATATCCAAAAAAGCTTATAATGGGACACTGATCTGACACGTTGTCTTTGCTCATTTTATGTTTGACAACAACACCCACTCACCCCTTGCAGGTCTAAAGTTCGCTGCACTTACCAATGGTCCTGCCCGCACTGTTGTCCTTCGCTGCCTGGGTCCTGGAAAACATTGACCCTACTTTTCACTGGTTCATTTTCATTTCCTCAATCAATGGGATTTTCAAGTCCTTTATATGCCTTTTCCTGCTCTCACCAGGATGTTCATATGACCTCTTTTACTTCCACATCCTAAAACCCAGGAGTTGTTCACTTGAAAAGCAAGTCACTTCGGTGGTGGCCTGAACCACCGCCAGGGAGGACTGAGCTGTTACCTGGGCCCCCTGCCATACCCAATACATCCTCGTACTCCTCTCAACATCCCATTGCTCCTCTCCCTTTTCTTGCCTTCAGGGTCCTTTGGTTCATAGCACTTATAACTTTCTAATATGCTATCTTTTTCATTTATTCATTTATATGTTTACTGTTAAGTCTCTTTCTCTCTAATTAGATCAGTCCCAGGAGAGGAGTCTTTGTCTATTTTGTGCAGTAATAAATCTCATTTGCTTTCAATCTCTTTAAGGACAATGTAATACCTATAGTAGCAATTCAATAAATATTTGTTGTACAAATGAACCAATGCCAAAAGATAGGTACTTCTCTTAACGCTCAGGTCATAAAGCCTTCCTTACTGACTGCTCAAGCTTTTCTTTGCTTACTTTCCTCATCTCTGGGTGCTGAACTTTGGCAAAATTTTAAACTCTGTTCATGTCTTTCTCCTACAGTCCCCTGTGGCCCAAAATTTTTACCTAGTCTAGACACACCCATTTCTTTGATCTATTCTGACCCATATTCTTCAAAGCGCCCTATGTTTTGATATGTAATTCATTCACTCCTGGTTATTCACCCCTTCTAAGTAAATCTATCCATCGTTTGTTTTCTTGTGTAGGGAGATGCTCAGAACCCTAGAGCCATAAGCATTCCAGGAGAAAGTTGAGATTAACATAATGCTCTATCTTCATAAATATGCTATTGTCTTCTTAAAGATTACTGAGTTGCCAAAGCATACAATCTTATGCATCTGACCCTCTCCCTTTGAGGTATCCAGTAGTAAAGTTGCTATGATTAGTTTGGTAATCACTCAGCACTAAAACACTCTTATCGAAGAGTTCTATTTGAGAATATGAGGAGTTCAACAACATGGAAGCAGATAGTTTGACCTACTATTCCAGCAAATAAAAGACAAGGTATAAGATCCCTGATTTTCAAATTTTAAACCCCATTATTCAAATGGAGATTTCATCTTTTTTTTTTTTTTTTTTTACTTTTCCTTCTCCTGAAAATGTAGGAATAGAGAATAAAAATAAATAATATTTATTGGGGCTTCCTATGTTTCAGTCACTGTGCTAAAGATTTTTTTAATTGTTTTTTTATTTTTATTAATTTTTATTTTTACAGATACCATCTTATTCAATTCAGCCACCCTTAGGTTGGTATTTTACAGTTGCAGAATTAGATACTTTTATAGTGAGCACTTTGTCCAAGCCTCACAGCTTAGGATAGCTTAGGGTAGTCAGAAAAAAATGGGAGTATAAATCTAGCCAGTACAAAGCAAAACCCATACCTTCAACCACCAGCTGCACACATCCTATACTATACCTTGTTTCTGCAGCTTTTCACATCTTCTCTCCACTCCCTCATACCAAAATTAAAAATAAAGGATTTTTTTAAAAAGAGACAGAGGTAAGTGGCCCTAACACTACTCTAAACACTCTTGTGCTAGCTATGAGGGGTCAAAAGGCTGTGAAGGGCTAGAGCTGTGGACCCTATGGTTGACAGGAAGAAGAAATTAACCAGTCTGGGTTTGGTTGTGGAGTTGTCATCGTTCGGCTTTGTTTTCCCAAGCGGTAAAGAAATGTAGTCTATTGAGGTTGTGCAAGACATTCTTCAAAAGTGGAATTATACACAGAAGGTGTCAAGGGTTTGGAATGCCGTTCTACAAGATGACATATACATCTGAAATGAAAGAAACAGAGAGGCAGGATGACACTCCAGTTGCCAAGTAAAGGAACTATAAATTGAGAACCACCCACCCCAATCCACAATTCTCTGCGTCTTTAGGGGCCTATGTATGTGTCAGGGACCTCTTCAGTACAACAAAATGACAAAACCAGCCTTTTTATCCAGGGGGAAAAAAAAATCTCCTCTGCAGATTATCCAGATATTTTATGTTCTTCTCCCTTGCTATTTCACAACAAAGAGCACTGTCCTCTCTCCCTAATGTCACACCTCACGATCACTTCAAAGGTAGAAATGGAGACAGAGTTGACAGGGCACACAAAATCAAACATTTTGAAAGAACTCCTTAAAATCAACAAAAGGTTTGGTAGAGAATCCACTATACAGTCAATGATGCTGATTAATTTGTAAATTTCCTCCTAGAGTCTAAATTTTCTTATTCACTTTTACATCCCCTACAGCAGCCTTTTATCTGTGTGCAGACTCAGTAAGTGCTAAATGGCAAAATCAATAGTAATCTGAATAATAGCCTCAGTCAGGAGCCGCCAAGAAACTGAAAGGCACTGAGGAGGCAGAGTCCACCAGAGGGAGGACAGGAGTGTGCGTGGGGGGGAGGCGCCGTGACCACCAGGGTCAATAGCACATTTTGGGGGTTTTTTTTTTGTTTTTTTTAAAAGATTTTATTTATTTGACAGCGAGAAACACAGCCAGAGAGGGAACACAAGCAGGGGGGAGAAGCAGGCTTCCCATAGAGCAAGGAGCAGGGAGCAGGGAGCAGGGAGCCTGATGTGGGGCTCGATCTCGGGTCTCCAGGATCTTGACCTGAGCCGAAGGCGGGCAGGAGGCGGACCTCACACTGACCACTGAAGGCTCAACCACCAGCAAGAGGAACCGCTCGTCATTTCCAACCTGTCAAGGAAAATTGTTCTTGTGTTCACAGATGAAAAGAAACCAAGCCCACCTCTTTGTATTTCCTTTTCAGAATAAAGCCTTGAACACTTGGGTAACATTCCTCGTTTTCTTATTCTGCAAAATAAAAACAGAAAGTGAGAAATTAAAAGAATGTCTAGGTGACTTTGTTTGCCTAATGTTACCACGTCCGATGACGTCTGCAGCTAGCTAGGGAATACACGGTGAGGGTCACCCTGGAGATGGGCAGGGAGTGAAGAAGAGGTGACATTAATTCTGACTGGTGGTGCAGACAAGAGGTACTAGAGACAACCCATGTAAGCTGAACCTGAAAGCAGGGCTTAACTGCAGCACTTGAGAGACAGCCATTCAAGTTGGGAAAATTGGGTGCTTTCGGGCAATGGAGAAGTTGGCAGCAAGACACCCCACAGGGAAAGGATACGGTTGTACATTTCTATGGTTGCCTCCCTTGCTGAGATGGAAGGTCCTTGAAGACAGACTTGGTCTTGTATGTCCAAAAGCAGACCCATTCCCCACTTCCTCAAGCCTGCACCCTTCACAAATGTCCCCAGATCTTAGAGAACCTTGTGAACAAGGGAAGGAATTTGGATAGGTGTCCTGAGGCAATGGTCTTGGAATTTTAAGTGGGAATTATTATATTTGCATTTTGGAAAGACTCTCCCACCTGCTGCAGCATAGCAAAGGAAACAGACTCAGGCAAGAATTTGTGGAGGAAAATAGTTGAGACGGTTGCAGTGATCTAGAATCGTTGTAAAATCCTGTCTCAGCACCTCCTGAATTATTCTTCTAAATACACACTGGATTTGACCCTCTCCATCACAAAACACTTCATAGCTTTCCTTTAGATACAAAATAAGGTTTCAAGTCCCAAGCATAGAATTCAAGGCCCCTCATACTCTTAACCCACTTTACCTGTCTACATTTCTTCCTTCACATACTCTGGTCTCAGTCAGTAAAGACTAATCCCTGATACCCCACATGCACATGTCCCTTCATGTTTATTAAGGTATTTACCCTCTTAGAAGTTTGCGCTTGCTCCTGAGGTGCTTACTTCCTCCTCCCATATAGCATAGTGAAGTTCTTTGAGGGCCAGATGGTGACTTATTCATGCATGCTCCTCCACCCCATTTAGCCTAGCACTTTGCACATTACAGGCACTTGGCCAATATTTGTTGAGCAGAATTGAACTGTAATAGCAGTACTTGTAGTTGGATTCATTTACTATTTATTGAGCACCAGCAACCATAAACAAAAAGATGGGTCCATTTAATTACATTGAAAGGAATGGAGTAAATCAATGATCACTGGTGGAGAATTATTCCGAATTATATCACTAAGTGAAAAAAGCAAGGTACCTTCAGCTTATACAATATGTTGTTCCTTTTGTGAAAAGAAACAAATATACAGATATCCTTTACATGCATAAGAATCTTGAAAACTTGACATGGGCTGCTTCTGGGCAGATTTATTTTCTTTTGCATTGTTTGGACCTTTGAACATCGTGTACCCTTCTGTAGTGTTTGGGCATGTTTTTCAATGTGTTCAATTTTAAAAGCCACCCTTCACCCCCCCATACACATTTGTTGATCAATTACACACACTTGAAGCTTATCAGGTATTAGGGATATAACCATACATGATATGGCTTATTTCCACAGAGAGCTTTCAAGTAGATAGTGATTCTCAAGAGGATTGCTTCTACATACTACCTCACAGCATACCACTTTCTCCCACTGCATGGAGAATCTGCAGTGAGATGCTTCCTCTGAGAGATGCAGGTGAACACACTAAAATGCCTTCTACATCTTTTATTTGATAGTTGATATCAAAGGCTTATCTGAAAATTTTCTCACTGCACCAACACACATCCTGATACAATTGATTTATCAGGTTAATTAGCTTCACTCCTCCCATGGTGTCTTGGAAAGAGAATGAAAATAGTGGCAAATGTGACAGTAGGGATGGGACTCTGCCCCTCCAAAGTGGTGCAACAAGGTCTTACACAATCTGGGTCCGAGAAGAGTATGCTGAAGTTATCAGGGTATGTGTAAAGAGGCAAATAAGGAATTAAGGAATTAGTGAAGAAAAATTTAGAACTGAACATCCTGCCTAAGTGGAGCCATATTATAATTACATGCATTTAAAGATTTGCTGCTCAAAAGTCCCCAATTAGTTTGTCACCAAAGGTACTTCATGGAAAACACACAGACAGAAACCACCCATCAAAGAGCTATGCCATTCCTACAAAGCTACAATAATCAAGACAGTGTGGCTAAAGACAGACATATAGATCAATGGAATAGAATTCAAAATCCAGAAATAAACTCTGATATACAATCGACTTGCAGTAGGAGTGCCAAGACAATTCAACAGGAGAAAGCACAACCTTTTCAACTGTCCAGGTTGGGACCCGGACAGCCACATGCAAAAAAAAAAAAAAAAAGATGGGATTCCTACCTCATACCACATATAAAAAGTAACTCAATGGATCAAAGTCCTAAATATAAGAGCTAAAACTACAAAACTCTTACAAGATAGATGTAAATCTTTTTGACCTTGAATTAAGCCATGCTTTCTTAGATGGGTCACCAAAAGCAACAAAAGAAAAAAGAAATTAGACTTCATTAAAATGAAAAGCTTTTGTGTTTCAAAGGACACCATAAAGTGAAAATACAACCCACAGAAGGGAAGAAAACATTTTAAACCTCTATCTGATAAGGGACTTGTATCTAATATACATAAAGAACTCTCACAAGATACACTACCCAACTTAAAAATAGGCAAAGGATCTAAATCAATATCTCTCCAAGGAAAATATACGACTGGCCAATAAGCACATATAAAGATGCCCAACATCAGTAGCCTTCAGGGAAATGCAAATCATAACCACTCTGAGATACCAGCTCACATCCACTATGATGACTGTGATCAAAGGCAGATAATTTTAATGAGAATCAGGAGAAACTGGAACTCTTATACATGGTAAAGTGGTGCTGCCACTTTGGAAAATAGTTTCTCAGTGTTCCCAAAGGTTGGACATAGCTACCAAATGTCCTAGCAATTCAACTTTATTCAAAAAGATATGAATACATTCATATTCAAAAATAAATAACCAAACACTTATACACAAATGTTCAAGAAACAGCATGACTCATAATAGTCCCAAAGTGGAAATAACCAAAATGCCCATCAACTGATGAATGGATACATAAAATGTGGTAGATCCATAAAATGGAATGTCTTTCAGCAACAAAAAGGAATGCAGAACTGATACACATAACGTGAATGGGTCTTGAAAACATTAGGCCAAGCAAAAGAAGCCAGTCGCAAAGGACCATATGTTGTAGAATTATATAAATGGCCAAAATAGCCCATTCTAGAGACAGAAAATAGTTGCCTAAGTGTTGGAGAGGTGAGGAGAAAGGGAGATGTTAAGAGGAAATGAATGTGTGCTTAAGGTTTCTTTCTGGAGTGAAGGGTTCTAGAATCCATTGTAGTGATGGCTGCACAACTTTGTCAATATACTAAAAACCACTGTATTGTACAGTTTAAGTGGATGATTTATATCGTCTCTGAATTATGGCTCAATAAAGTTGCTATTTAAATAAAAAGAGCTAGGCCAAGAAAAATAACTCCTGAATAAAAATTGATATTGGTAGGTACATCCTGAAATGCTTGTCACACAAGTATGTTTCTTGTCAGGTCTTGTTTTAATCCATCATTTTTAGAGCAATCAATACAAATCAAGGACTTTCTCAAACAATCCATCTTTTATTCAAATAGAATCACATTTAACAATCAGGGTCATATGGCTTAAAAACATCTGACCTGGGTTTTGGACGAAGACCAATGAGATGGATAGTTTGTGGTCAGCAGCCTTTAAAATCATACTCTTGATCCAGCACCAGATAAAGAGAAGGGACACGAGCTGTTTGTTTTCATTGATTTTTTTTTAGTATGCATTACATTTTATTAAACAGTAGGTTCAAAAACCATCCTGTAAATAAACTGGATTTAAAAACATGGTGAGTAGGAGAGCTGCCACACAACCCACCCCAATCACCATACTGAATATTCTTGTGTTTATGGCATAAAATGAAGTGGAGCTCTAGGCCCATCGCAGTGTGTTCACCTGTGAACCTCCATACCTTTCCTTGCCCATGTCTTCTGCAAATTAGAAATCCACCCTTCTAGGAGAATCACCCTTTTATCCCATTATTGTGCTTCAAGAATACTGTCTTCAGGTTATCCAGTATGTATGGATTTTAGTCACAGAATCACTTAACTAAAGCCTTTCCCTAAAGAAAGAAAGGGGAAAAAAAAAAAAAAAAAAAAAACAGTTCTTTTCCAGGCCATTTATTTAAGAAAACCCTCCTGCACCCCTGCTTCCCTGCCCAGTCAATGTACAAGCCTTATTTAAGCAAAGACAAGAGAGTGAAGTGAGCGTGGAGGTCTTACTTTGGACGGAGCCTGAGATTTTAGGCCCACGCCTCATCCACCCTGAACTTACCTTCCCAGTCTCTGTTCTGCCACTCCACCACCCACCTTAAACTCTACATGGAACAGTCTACAGACCACTCTCCAAAGTTAGCTTGAGCTTCCTTTCCACCATGTTGTTGCTCGCATCATTTCCCATCCTTGCAAACACAACCTTCCTTTCACCACCAGTAAATGTTTACTTATTACCTTTGCTTGTTGCCCGGCAGAAAAGCTCCACTGTTCATGTCACCTTTCCTAATGCTCCCTTACCTTTGGCAAGTCATGTGAACTCAGTGGCATGGCACAGTCAGCACTGGCAGACCATCATCATGGCCCTGAGATCAAAGACAAAGATGCAAGGCCAACTTAACTTTATCTCCCCTTGTGAGATTTAAGATCTGTCTGGGTAAGGCCTGAAAGGGGTTAAAAGATTATAATAATCTTTATTAAAAATATTCATCTACTTCTAAGTGAAATAAACAATTTTAATGCAAACAGTCAGTAAGGCATCTTTCCCATTGCCCCCAGGATCTCGTCTCTTTCTGTTGCTGTGGGCATAGATGGCTTCACTCCATTCTGTCTTCTCTGGACCATGACAGAATTCTGCACGTAAGTATAAAAAGAAAAAGAAACCAAAATCGGTCATGTATCAAATGCTAATCATTTGTCAGTTATTGGCCACTACTCCCCCAAAAAGGAAATTCTAAAAACTAAATGTAAAGAGGAACCAAAAAACTAATTCTAGGACTTCAGATAATGTTTTCAGACTAATTAAATAGAAGCGACCATTCCCCTAGGACTATGCTGACAGTAATTGGGATGGGAATATATACTGTTTAAGTACAAAAGCACAAGAGTCCAGTTCATCAAGAGGATCTACTAAATAATTGTCACATGAAAGTAACAGTTAATTTAGAAGATTGGGAAAGGAAGTAGCTGGATCCAGTGCTCAGAGATACAGAAATCATATACGGATATCTCAAGCAAAATGGGACCATTTTGACAACCATGGAAGGCAGTGGGGAAGGAAAAAGGCAGAAATGGAAGCCTAAAATGCGTTATGACAGAGCAAGCTCTCCATTCTGTTCATCTCCAGGAAAACTAAAATTATAACAAGGTTATTGTTTTAGGGCTGCAGCTCTTAAATATGCATAGGAAGACCCACCTATATGAGATCTGCATTCTTCCAGCCTGGAGGAGGAGGAGGCAGCAACTAAGAGCTCTCAAGAATCCTTCAGGGAATGCAGAGGAGAATCAAAAGTGAAGTTTCCCCAGGCATCACCAAGAAGAGATTGTGGGTACTCACAAATTTTGGGTTTCAGTTTCAAGCCTAAGAGAAGTTTTAACACAAAACTAACCAAACTAGGCTTACCCAGAATTTCCGGCAGTTTTTATACTTCAAGAAGTAAGTGGAGCACCGTTCCCTGTCGTAGTTATTTTCATCCATACATCTGGTAGAAGCATCAGATTCCTTAAATATGTAAGAAAGGCATCATTTAAGAGGGTGGATTGGAATCTAACAAAAATAAAAACCAAAAAACCCCCAAACTTCTGAAGCCACCTCCCCCAAAAGTAGATAATATGAACTTGTTCCTTTCTGTTCATTTTAATGAGCATATAATGAACGGAAACTGAATTATCTTTCCAACCACCCCAGCACTCATTCTGCTCAGGGCAGTCATCGTCCTTTTCATTGTCTGGGTCAGTTTTCTGAATATCTGATCATGGGAACTTGAATCAGGGCATGGACTGAGATCATTTACCAGTAACCATTTAACAAAGAAGCGGAGGCAAAGTGCAAGGTGCTGAAAATCACTACTGCACAGCCAGAATCAAAACCCAGTCTCCCGATGCAGAATGCAGCTGTCCTGCTTTTCCAAGTTCTCACTTTGACTTCATTGTTTGATGTTAAGCAGGTTTCAAAATCTTAAGTAAGTCACTAATAACTGGTCTACATCAAGGCAACTTAAATTAACACCACTCATCTCAATGTATTTTTGACTATCATTCCCCCCATTATGCAACTTCATATACTATTATGTATGCAGTTTTAATAGATATGATTAATATCACTTCAAAACCTAAGGGAGCAACACAGGGCTGTGAGTTCAAAGGCAGGTAGGAGCCATCTGGGAGTTAAAATTAAGCTGTATAAACTGGAAGTAGATTGGATAACAAACTTCAAAGTGAAAAGTAGGATTCTGAGAGGTCATGTAAAGGAAAGCTTTAACTCAAGGGTAGGTAATTTGCTTCACAGATCTGAGAAACACAGTCTATCTAAAGAGACTTAATAAAGCTGTTCAAAATAGATCTAATATATGAACCCAAACTAAATTTCTATTATCAAATGTTTAATGAATGGGTATATCTGAAAAATGCATTTGGTTCAGGGAATGGCACCAGTAGATGACTGCATTATTCCAGGGTGATAAAGCCACAAGTCAGTATTGCTGTCATACCAAATAGATGCCAATAAGACCTTATTATTACAACAAAACATTTTGTGTACATGACACCCTTTTGGGAAGCTCTAGGCTTTAAATAGGCAAATTCTGTTATAGCCCCTTATTTGTAGCCAGGTTGTCTCGAGAACAGGATGAAATTATTGCTATTAACACATAAATATCAGTGGCAGTTGAAAAACATGCTATGCAACTTTCCACTTTTGGACTACAGATTTTCGCTGGTGTTACATACCCCTGTCTGATGTTACAGTGGTAAATAAATGCTTGCACATTAAACAAATGGAAACTTCAAAGGAATGGATCTTTGTTAGCTAAATTATGAATACCTAAAAATGCTCTAGTGAAAGGATACACCGGCCAGGAATATTTTTTGTACAGAAATAACTTTATTCAAGAACTGCAGAAAACAAATGCCCACAAAAACAGAACAAGCCTGTTTTCCAAATTAATACTCATGAAAATTAAAACCAAACCACCTTACCGACAAGCAAGGGTTTATATCAGGATCTCTTAGCCTCCGTGCTACCATGGGCATCCTAACAGCTTTATTACTGCAGGGAGATGTTGGAGAAAAGAGTTACATAGTAAATGACAGGAAATAAATCAATACATCTCATTAGACTCATGAGTACTTGAAAAATTAATTTTGGCATAATGATTATCCAGTTAGGAACTTTGTATGTTCTCTGTATTATGAGAATAAATATTTGGTTGGGTTTTTCCTTTGCATTGTCATGGTGCCTCAGCCCAAGGGCCATATTTAAATTCATCCACTGAAATTTGATTATAAATGTCCAGGAAGACAATTCAGTTATAGTTCAGTTTTCGTTTATCTTTACTTCTAAAGGTTAAGCTATTAAATACATTTAAAAACCCTAAGAATTACAGCATGAATCCTTCTTTAAAAAATATTTATTATTTGCTTATTTATTTGAGAGAGCACGCACACCACATACATGCACGCAGGGCGGGGAGGAGACGGGGTGTGCAGAGGGAGAGAGAGGCAAGCAGAGTCCCTGCTTAGTGGAGAGCCTGCTTCACTTCAAGGCTTAATCCCAGGTCTCTGAGATGACCTGAGCTGAAATCAAGAGTCTGACACTTAACCGACTGAGCCACCTAGGCATCCCAGGCGTCCCAGATACAGTATACATTCTAATGATTACTTCCTTATTAAACACTTGATCATCATACAAAATAAGTGTGGAAAAATTAGTACAACCCAACATTACCAAAAACATTTGTTTACTAAACTTAAGTGCTACTCTGTAGCCCGCATCAGGGTAGTCAATTTATTGCTTAGTTGGCATTCTGAAAAGCCACGAAAGAAAAACTGAAACTGTACTCCCAGTGGCATCTTCTATTTAACTGATACTTCCCTTGGTTAAAGCAAGTCACAAAAAGCTACTGTGGTCCATTAATTTTCCAACTCAAGCCTTACACATGGAGCTCTGCAGAAGTCTTTACCAGTTTAAAAATGATCACAGTTCCCTAAGAGCCACCTAGTGATTCCAAGTCCAGTCACATAGCATTCATATATGTCAACTATAGTCCAGGAAAACCGCTCTCTATAATGGAGTTCACCTGAAAATGGTATGCCTATTATCTCTGAAGACCTGTCATAGAAAGGAACTAAAAGAAAATTAGAAAAAAAAAATCAACAAACTGTTAATTATTTCAAAATGATTTTTTTGTTGTTGTTTCAGTATATCGGTATACTATTGATGAGCCACCCACAAACATTTTTAAATGTTCCGCACTATGTTTAAGGGACTGAGTTAACCTGTACTCTTGAATTCTGTTCTAGCTTAGCCATCTTCCACCTAAAGATGGAAGGAGAAAGAAGCAATAATGCAATGTGACCTATACAACACCACCCAGCAAAAAAACTGTGTCAGTATAACCAAAGGACAGAATTTTTGTATGAAATGGTTTCTACTTTTCTTGCCCTAGATGACACTGTCAAAAACTATGAGCCATGTTAAAAGAAAAGCAGGACAACCAATCAAACCCCAAAAGCTCCTAAAAAGTGGAGGTATTTGTAATCAAGAGTCACCCAGTTCAGAGACCAGGCTACAAGAGAAAAGTTTAGTCATTCCAGGGTCCTTTAACTTTTAGGAATCCTCTAAGTACTCCTTACATTTCATGATTTTCACTGAACAATACATGAATATACCTCGCTAACAGAAGTATCAAGGTAAAAAAGAATTCAAGATGCTATTCAATTATATCTGGAAGCTTGCTCCTCTCCTGAGCACAATTCTTTTGCAGGCTTGGCTTCCCACTAAGAAATAATAGTACTAAGTAAACTCGCACCCTTCTTTTTTACATTCATCCTATGAAGCAAGAACACAGAACCCTGCTTAGCTGTTCATATTCCTTATATATATAATCTCAACAATAATCAGACATAGACAAGACTTTGGTTGCGTGCCTTACATGACAGTGCACTTTCACTGCATTTTATTATCACCATCAGTCAAAAATTCTTTTAAAAATAACATCCAGGTAACATCATACATAGGCAAATCAGGTTTAGGGCATGAACTTATTCAGATTTCACTTCCTTTCCCTTCCAGATTCTATATAAGAGTCGGTATATGTTTGGATTTCTAAATGTCACCCTCTTTGCATGAATCCTCACTTATCAACTGGAAATGAAGAGGAAATGACAATTTACAATAAGGAGAAGGGCTAAAGGGAAGATCGAGTGTTCTGCTAGAGAGGACTTATCTGCTTACTTTCTGAAGGCACTAAACAAATACTATAGAGCTCTACGGACAAAGGACAGCCAGAAAGAAAACCAAAGACTGGCCGCAAAAGAACAGCATAGTTGAGGAATAACTCTAAAATCTTCTCCAAAAGGCAAACTGCTTTAAAAAGTGGCTTGATTTCCCATTCAGTTCACATCCCCACTCTCCAACAAGCTTTGAAAGAGGAAGAGAACGTTACTGAACACGTCCATGCTCACGTGGTGGTCAGAGCCAAGGCAAGGTCTCTGGCTCTGATAAAACGCAGATACAACTAGCAGGAAGCTGGAGCCCGTTATGCGAGAACCTAAAGCCCTTAACCCACTGCTAGGTGCAGAAAGGCAGGGTCAGGAAGTCCGCGTGGCACAGCGGGGTGGAGCGGGGAAGTCAAATGAAAACTGGAGATTCGAGTCCGCGGTCTCACTGCCTCACGCGATGCTGCCTGTCGGTCTAACGCTGGACGACGGCCACAGGTGAACACACCTTGCTCTGACCTTCGATGGAGCCCAGTAGGGCCGGGGAGAGGAATACGCAGGAAATTGCGGGGAGGGGTGGCAATTATGCCCCAAAGGCTGAGAAGCAGGGTGAAGGAAGAGCTAGGGATGCCCAGGCAAGGCGAGGATCACCTTCCTTGTCTCCAGCCCGAATAAATCCGTGTCGTGGAGAGGGGCGACAGGAAAGGGCCTGCGCGGAGGCAGGGCCTGGTGGCAGCGGCTTCAGGCCGAAGGAGAGGATTCGGGCCCGCAGTGACCCCTGTGCACACTCCTCTTTTCTCCCATCCCTGCAGCCGCCGCGGAAGGAGGGGCGGGGGACCACTCACCTCGGGCGGCCGCTTCACCAGCGCCCAGGCCGTCTCCAGCTCCAAACACGTCAATGGCTCACGCAGCAGGACCTTAAGTAGCGCGCATCCCAACGTGCTGCCCCCGCTCCCCGGCGGCCGCCGGCCCAATCAACGCGCGCCGCAGCCAGACTGACAGCCCTCCCGGGCCTTGCCGGGCGGGGGCGGGCGGGTCTTACCCCGCCCCCAGATGGCGGGAGGAGGGCCGAGGCGGGAGGAGTGGGCGGAGCCGGGCGCGCGGCCCCACCCCTATCCCCCGCCCCGCCGCGCCCCCCACCTCGCAGCCCGCCTCTTAACACTTTGGTTTGACGGGCGGCGCTGCAGCCCAATAGGCAGGCCCATCCCTGGCGGCGGCGGTGCCTAGTGGCCGGCCTCGGGGCGGAGCGCGCTCGGGGGGCGGGCACAGCGGCGGGCGGGGACCGGGGGTGGGCCGGCGGGAGGCGGGGGCGGCGGCGGAGCAGGCCGGGGGAGGCGGCGGTGGGCGCGACGTCGGCGGCGGCGGCGGCGGCGGCAGCGGCAGCTGCAAGTTGGGCTGCAGGGGCAGCGCATACACTACAATGGCTGCTGGAAAGAGGCGTAAGGAAACAATTTCCAGGCCCGCCGCGTCCAGCCCGAAATATGAGAAAAAAATTATTAGAAATTCCGCGGGCGGTGTAAAGGCGGCGGACGGGCCGGAGGGAGGATGTTAAAGCCCCGCGGTGAGTTCTCCCGGGGTCCGGGGCGGCGGAGAGGCGTTTAGCGGGAGAAATATCAGGGTTATTTAAATTATGGGACTAGCCGAGGGGGCAGAGGAGCAGCAGCGGCGGCAGGAGGAGGAAAAGTTTGTGCTACTCTCAGCCCCTGCTCAGGACCCCAGAGAGAAAAATAATAATAAAAAATAAAATAAAATAATTAAGCGGGCGTGTGAGGACTCCCGAAGTCGCTTCTGACAGGGCAGGGGGCGATGCTGCTAGAGACCCAAAGGTGAGGTCGGTGGGAAAAAAAAAAAACCCTTTATTCAGGGTCTGGAAAGTTTGAAAAGTTTTCCTCCTCCTCCTCCTCCTCCTCCTCTCTGGTGCTGTGAATATTGTGACAGCGGCAGCGGCAGCAGCGAGAGCGGAAGACATTAGAGACCCGAAAAATAAGGGAAAAATTAATATAAATTCAGTTTTGAGAGTAAACTCTCCGCATTTTCCACCAAAACATCCCGGGGGAAGGTCGCTTCCCAAAGGGCCTGGCGAAAACCCGCAGTCGGCAATATTTGGGGGGCACTTTGAGTGACTTGGGGTAACTTTGCCCCTTTTTTCAAAAGAGGTTTTTCTTTTTTGGAGAAATGAATTTGTTTTTGCCCTTTCCTCAGGTGGGCGAGTCGGGGTCGGGGTGCGGGGTCTGCGGGGAGGTGTGAGCCCTGGATGTGTGGCTGCGGGAGGGGGGGTAGGGGGAGGGGGTGCTAAATGAAAGCAGGAGATCTGCACAGAGCAGGGACAGCTTGTTGTCAGTATCATAAACAACCAAAATGGAGGGAGAACTCAGGCATATAACCAAATAAAAATTTTTTAAAAATCGCAAAAAAATCCCTAAAAATCCGGGATGCTCCCCCTTTTCTCGCTAAAGGTAAAAGTGTGAACCGCCTTTCCCCTGAAGTCCATTTTGACTTTGCAGGGACCAAGGAGTTAATATTTATTTATTTTTTAAAACTTTCGAAGGGCAAAAGCCTTTTATAACTCAACCGACAATGAGAAAACGTGAAAATCCGATGCAAGAGAAGGGGGGGGAGGGAAGGGGGAGGTGGTAGTGCAGAAACTGCTAAACTTATTGGTAATGTGGACTGATCTGAGATAAGATAAACACTATATTTGCTATTTTATAACTCTCTTTTAATGATCTCTGCGGGGTCGGTTTTTTTTTTTTTTGATGGAAAAAAAGTGATGCCATTTTCTTAATAGAGTTAATATGTGTGATTGGAAGAATAAACCTTTCCGTCTTTAGATTGCATTTTCGTCGCATTTATGTTTCAGGTTTTGTTAGTGGCTCCTTCCTTTCTTTAAACTGGGCTCTACAGAGGAGGAGTAGAGAGGTGATGTTGCACAGAGAGACTAGAGTGCAGGACTGGAGCACCTTTTGGGGAGGGGTGAGGAGTTGCTTGGTTTCTTCCTTCCTGACCCGTTTGCTTCACCTGTTCGTCCTCAGCAAAGAATATTAAGATGAAGTTTTCTGGGTTTATGTATATAAAAGGATGGTGCCTCTTGCATCACATTGAAGTTAATGGGAAAGTGCTGCTGATGTTGGTTCCACGTGGGATATGGGACAGAGCAGGGCATTTTAAAGGGACAGCTTCTCTTTTCTTATGAGTTTCATCACCTGCACAGAATCACTGTCTGAGGACCAAAAGCAGTGGTGCTGGGAGGGTGTGGTGGTGGAAGAGCCTTCTCTTTCCATTACTCAAATGCACCCACCTTTAGGAGTGATGGAGGGAAAGGAAGGATAAGTAGGCTCAACAGAAGATGGATATTGTGTAGATTAGTTTGTATCCAAGTTGTTCTTTTGTGTAACAAGCCTCCCAGGAACTTTTCATGTTACATTTCTTGCTTTGGAAGCTGATTTTGGAAGGATTTGTGGAAAAATGGAAATAGTTTAAGGTGTGTGGTGTAATGGTATAGCATTATTGAACAGTTATGAATTCTGTGCAGTGAGATCAAAGAACTGTGTATGCCCATAATGTGATTTTACAGCCATTTTATTAAAGCTGTAAAATACCTAATATTCAATTTGGCTTAAGGTACATTGAAGATTTCTGGTTGAAAACTGCAGACAGAGTGGTGGAGATTCTTTTACACTGTAAGCAGTAGGCATTTCTGTAAGAAAAAAAAAAGCACATACACCAACACCATGGAAAAGTTTACGTATACCCCGTTTTTAAAGCCCATCCTATACATGTGCTGTAACTCTGCTATTTTGAAATTAAAATCCTGAGACCTATCAGTTTGCATCTTTAAAGTTGAATTTATTTGTGTTATTTAACAGGAAGTTTACTGATCATATACTACTGTTGACTCTAATGGTTGATGTTTTCACAGTATTTTCAAAATTTAAAATATGTCAATTGTTAGCTGAATTCTATTGAAATTAAGGTTCATGTCAAATAGAATTGACTTGTGCTCTGTTTTCCATAGGTATATAGAGTTTTGAAATAAGTGCCTATTTTCCTTTGTTTTTTATGACTTACAAAAATAAATTAAAATTAGAGCTGGATTTTTACACATCTTATACAGACTATTTTTTCTTTCCGTACCGTACAGATTATTGTTTTGAAACCAATTGTACGTTAACATGTGTTCACAACTGAGCTCCTATCTGCACCTTTCTGTAAATACCTCCCGAACAGCATTACATCGGTATAGTGTTTGAGTACATCATCTTGTGGTTTCTGATTTGGGAAGCAATTACACCTTTCTAAGAACTCATTAAAAATTATTCCCATGAACCACTGTTAAATCATAACTGATTGGAAAGTGATTAAACTATAAGTGGGAAAGAGAAACTTCCCCTTCCCCCAAATAATCATCTGTCCAGAGGTTTCAGAAGATTATTAATATTTATACAAACTTTGAAATTTCTCTTACATCTTTATTGTATTTTGGCTGAAGAAAGTTACATTAACTATAAGTAGTCAGAATTAGGCTCTCTGTTTAAAATAAATGAGACTTTTAGATCTTGAATAGTTGCCACTTTGACAGACTAGGTACTAATAACAAATAAATTCAGTTTCTGTAAAAGTGAAGGAAAAATATTTCTTCCAGTTACACTAGACCATTGAGTTATTCAGTTTGTTTGGACACTTCAAGTTATTATTAGTTTATTGTCAGCCTAAATAAAAGTGCTGTCTGTGATATTTTTCCTCTCTCACAAAGGGTTTGGTATAAAAGTTTGTTCATGTATGGATTTTACACAACTAGCTGGTTATCTGAATTAGAAAATGCACTGAGAGTGCACAAAGTATAAAAACCTTAATTTCTTAAAGAGCCTTATTTAGAGAGGGTACAGCATAATATTTAATTTGAATCGATTTTATTGGGCTTTTTTAATGTCTCAAATATAATGATGTCTGTTGAACATACTTTTTCTGAAGCTACTACTAAATTATAGCAATTTACAGAAATAATCCAAAGGTATTGTATACTCAAAATCTTTATTTCAGTTAGAATTAGAGAAACCTACTTTGAGAGTCTTACTTGAAATTTATATGCCTACTTTTGCTATTCAAAATTCTATAAGGAGTTTAGCTGTTGTGGAAGATAATTTATAGACAGATAAGGATATAGTGTACTCAGAATCTTTATTTCAGTTAGAGTTAGTGAAATCTCCTACTTTGAGATTATTACTTGAAATTTATGTGCCTAATTCTGCTATTCGAAATTCTATAAGGAGTTTGGCTATTGTGGAAGATAATTTATAAATAGAGGCTAGTACTGAAAAAAATTCCATGTGTGTATATTTATTATAACCAAAATATTGTAATAAACAGACATCTACAGCTAAATAAATTAGTGAATTTGTTTATCAATATTGTTTAAAATTTTTAAGGGTACTCTTTGTAGTTTAATATCCTACGAAGGTGGGGTTTTTTTTTTTTCCTTCATTTTTAACATAATACTGGTTGTTGCCAGATGCATTTTGGTTGGTATTCTGGAAATTTTCCTTTCTAAGGATTAAATTATTGTTTGGTAAATGAAATGTAATGCTCCTGTCTTTGATATGTGAAAAGCCAGATAACTGAAACCTGTATCTGTAGCCATCTTAGAGTTTTGTTTAAGTAATCATTTGCCCCTTGAGTTGTGTAATCAAAATATTGGTTTCTTCTAGGGATGTTTTAATATTTTTTATTTAGAATTCTGCTCTTTGGAAAATTAAGATACACAAAAAAATTACCTGTTACACACACATTTACATACACACACACACACACACACACACACACACGCGCACACACACAAACCCAGCAGAAAGAAGTTTTGCTGAAAGAGTTTACTTACACTGCCTGGAATACTCGTTCTTTTTAATGTGTTTCCAAATGTATAGGGAATAAATATAAATTTTTTCTCTTCATGTTGATAACATCTTAGATTCTTTAGTTATTTGAATAAAGGAAGAGTTTCAGAAGAAGGAAATAAACTACTGAATGTGTTCAACAAAATCCAAGATAGTGAATATGATAAAGGTAAAAGGGTTACAAATTGTCCCTTGAGCCATGTTTTAAATGTTTTAAGTACCTGATAAACACCTTTTCTGAAACATCAGATCATTGGTATATATATCAGCCACTGTGAAAAGACAAAAGCAAACGTTTCATTTCTTTAATTTTAACAAGAATTAATGTAGGCAGCATATTTAACCAATTAGTAAGTGTTTAGGTAGCCTTGTGAAAGTATTTACAAATAAGTTAAATGTGAGGGCAGGGTGCATCGGATTGATAAACTGTAAAGTTAACTTTGATTTTAGGAGTCATGTGTGGGAATTCTTTTCCATTTTATGATAAGATCACTTTGGAGGTAGCTAATTTTTACTTTTTGCATTTATTTCAGTGCCTGATTTTTTTTTAATGCCTGAACCTGACATCCCTATATTATTGCTTTTCGTTTATAACAGGTCAACTTTTATATTTCATTAGCAAATTTAATTTTCAAGCTTAGCTAAGAGAAATTAAATGAAAATGTTTAGGTTATAATATTTTATAAAAGAACTGGTGTATGGTTATTAACATTTGATGTTATAAGAAATATACTTGTACGAAAGCCTTCTAAAAATTATGACAGAGGCACAAGTTGATTTTTACTTCTAAATCGTTTGGCCTGCTGTCCAGTGGTTTGCATTCTGCTCAGTGTGTACACCTGTCCCTGCCTCCTCTTTCCAGAGTGGTATTGACAAGGATAGGGTGCAGGGGAACTACCAAGGGTGGTTTGGTATTTTTGTTTTCTGTATGTTTGGTATTTTTGTTTTGTGTATGTATTGTTTGTTGTCCTTAGGGTGTTAAGGCTTTTGCTTTTTTTTTTTAATGCTTATCAGAAAACAGAAATCCATTTTTATAAAACAAATAATTTCTCATTTAAAAAAAGTGAAGTGGTGTGATACTGCATTAAAATTGTTAATGTTTTAAAGTCCCTGGATGTCTTGTAAACAGAGTTACTGCAGGATCATGGTATTAAAACTAACCACAGTGTTTGCTGGGAATTTGAGATGACTACCTAAGAAATTTGTGTGCATATGTAAAGTGAGTGACTTTAGGCAATTAGGTCCTAGGTTAATACGATGAGCAGTTTGCTTGAAATGTTTCCTTGCATTTTTTTTAAATGAAATTTTTTCCTAATCTAAAAACAGAAAACCTAGAACTATGAAGATGTTAGAAAGTTTTTTTGATGCCTTTTAAAAATAAGAGTTTAAATAATGAAAGTGTGTGATGAAAATATAAGAATGGACTAAAATGGCCAAAATTGATAAGAAAGAAGTAGGGAGATGAGAATTTCAGAATAAAATAAAAATCATGGTAAATTAAAAAAATGACTTATGTGAGTAAAGAGTAACTACCTACAAAGCAAAAATAATAAATTTACCCCCCAAAAGGGGAGTGATAATTGGGGGAATCTATAAGAGAGTATTTCCAATACAAATTGCTGACTTTATAATAACAACCTTTTAAAAACAGATTCCCCCAAAGCCTTTCTTCCATATCTTCTCAGATTTGAATTAAACTAAATTAAATTCTAAGAATGATTTGTAGTGGTTATTTTCAATTCTTTATTTTTAAGTAAGGAAAAATTATTCTTTCCTATTTTAAAAAGATTTTAAAGATTATTTTAAATGTGTACTTAAGGAAAGTGTTTTGAAAAATCTTAGAAAATACTGAAAATAATTTTCTCCATTCTTCATTGGAAAGTTTAAAGCTTTCTGTTAGATTAATGGAAATCTATTTCATTAGATCTAAAATCTATTTTAAATAGATTTAAAAACTTAACCTGAGAACAAGGTACTTCATGGGCCTTTTTAGGGCAATTTATATCATTTCCTACATACTTAATAACACTTAAAAAGCTTTCCACAAGGTAAAGATAAGAACAGTCAACAAAGTTCTTAATTTCTGGACTGTTTTTAGGTGTATGCTAACACTTAATGGAAAATTTTCTTTCCTGTTTATTAATTAGCAATTGATTTTCTGACAGAGGATCTAGACTTCTTATAGTGTTATGTTCCAGTGTAGAAGTTTTCTTTAGTATGAGAAAATATTTGAGGGTAGAGGAGGCATCTTTTCCTAAAGGGCGACTGAAGCCTCTACAGATTGTGAATGATGATCTGCCCTTAAAGGTCTTGAACTCAACCTTTTTTTTTTTTTTGAGAATAAGAGGCTAATTTTAGACTTACAGTTATCAAATACTTGAATTGTTGTCTCAAACCAATATTGAAATTGCACATGTGCATATTACTTATGATAGCCTTTCTTTTGGTTTCTGAATATGGGAATATTAATTCTCAGATTAAGTACTACAGCTAAAGGGCTGCCATCAGTTTTTTTTTTTTTAATTCTATCATTTTAATCAATAGATATTAGAGCCTTTAATTTTGAGATACATTTTTGGAGACTGTTAAACTAGAAATTGATCAGAGAATGAGGGATTTAGCTCCTTTGGCTAAAGAGCAAGCTGAAAAAATGCTTTAATCAGTTTTGTTCATTTGAAGGTATAGTAAAAAGTTTTGATTGAATCGTTCTCCATGAGGAGAACTTTAAGAAGCTGAACCTGGGAGATTAAGGTAGTTCAAATGTTCAGGTTAAAAATAACACCCAGCTGAATTTTTGTCTGCTACATTTTCTGAGTAGTTCATATTATTTTCTTGTATTGTCTTAAAGCTGGAATTATGTAGTGCCCACATCACTTTTCATCATACCCTAAAAGAGAATAACAGGGTTATTGTTTTTTTAAATCAACTTTAGCAAATGAAATGAAAATATAGTTTTATTCAAGAATATATTACCTTTCTTAAGCTTTTTGTATTTCCTGGATACAATTTCTATAACTGTTCTGTTCCAAAGAAGAGAAATGAGCTCCCTTACTTTTAAATTGAAATTGTTCTAAATTTGCAGTTCATGAGAGTTTTATCTTTATATAGCTGATTAAAATCTATTATAACCTTAAATATTAATATGACCAGTATCTCTGATTAGAAACTACATCTCAAACATGAATTGCTTTCCTTGTACTTCTAAACTTATTTTCTAAGTAAATCTGAGAAAATGTTTTTCATGTGTTTTTCTAATTTGTTATTGTCTGAGGTCATTTAATTGGATAAAATTTCAACCTTGGTTATGTTACTTTTCTAATATTAATAGCATTTTATTTGCAAATCACCATTCAGATGCTTTGGGTTTCAGCTTTAAAACAGAATTAGACATATAGGAAAATAGGTAGGTAAATTATACCAGGAGTGGTGGAAGCAGCTCTAGTAGTTCCTATTTGGAAGAGTTTAAAATGTTTCAAAGAAGGAAAATGTCTACAAATACAGGGCACTCTTCTAACAGTAGTTGGTGATATTTTATGTTTTTCTTTTAATTCTTCATAAAATTTGAGCATCCTCAGAGCTCCTGTCATATAAAAAAATAACTGATTTAACTACACCCTGTGTGAAGTGTACGTATGCATCAGGCTCTGCTTTTAAGGTAATTTGCTTCAGTTTCTTTTTAAGAAAAAAATATAAGACAAATATTCCTTAGCAATCATTTGGCATACAGTACATTTTAAAAGGTAAAACATGTAAAATATATAATCATAAATCAAAATGGAAGTAACTGTCATGTAACAGATCTAATTAGACATAGAATGAAGGTTTTAAATATTTGGATAATTTGACGTACTACTGAAATTAGGGAATTTTAGTTGAAAGCTGTTTCTGTACCTGAATTTATTTTTATATGCCTAGAAGTTTGTAAACAAAACAAATACATGTAATTATCTGACAGTTTGTAGAAGTTTGTAAGCGTCTATCTTTTGACACAATGAGAATATGTTTTTCAAATACAGGCACAAAATTACTTAGAGAATTATAATATTTGATTATTGTAGTTATTTTTGAAGGAAGAATGGTGACAAATGGGTTAGAACTGTTTATATCTTTGTCTCTTAAATATCTAGTGCATTTGAAATTTTTAATCATTAAGCATTCAAGACTCTTAGGGATATTTTAGTTCATTTTAAGTAGCATTACAGATGTTTTCCTCAAAAGTCTCTCTGGTTGGACATTATTACATAATTGAGACAATTATTGAGCTGCGTATATTTAATAACAGCAGTTTTGTTCCCAAGATCATATTCTTCTTAAAAGAATTTTCTACTTTGAAGCACTTTCAATCATAGCTTGGATAATCATTTTAAATATGCTCTAGGCTTCTCTTGTTTCTTGAGGTAAGCATTAATCACTATGAACCTCCCTCTTAGAACTGCTTTTGCTGCATCCCATAAGCTTTGGTAGGTTACATTTCCATTTTCATTTCTCTCTTTTATTTCTCGTTTGATTTCTTCTTTGACCACTCGGTTATTCAGTAGCATGTTGCTTAATCTCCACATTTTTGTGAATTTTCCAGTTGTCTTCATGTAATTAATTTCTAATTTCACACCACTGTGGCTGGAAAAGATGCCTGATGTGATTTTAATCCTCTTAAGACTTTTTTTGTGGTCTAGTTTATGACCTATCTTGGAAAATATTCCACGTACACTTGAGAGGAACGTATATTCTGCTGCTTTTGGTGGAATGTTCTGTGAGTGTCTGTTAAGTCTGTCTGGTCTAATGTATCATTTAAGGCCAATGTTAATTTTCTGGTTTTCTGCCTGGATTATCTCTCCATTGATGTTAGTGAGGTATTAAAGTCCCTTATTGTTTTATGGCTGTTTATATCTTCCTTTATGTCTGTTAATATTTGTTTTATATATTTAGGTGTTCCTATTTTGGGTACATAAATATTTACAAATGCTATATCTTCTTGTTCAAATGAAGAACCTAACTTTACACAAGAGCTAGAAAAAGAACAAATGAAGCCCAGAACTAGTAGAAGGAAGGAAATAACGTATATTAAAGCAGAAATAAATGAAATAGAAACTAAAGAGATTAAAAAGACTACAGGAAAGATCAATGAAATTAAGAGCTGATTCTTTGAAAAGATAAAATTGACAAACCATTAGCTACATTCACCAAGAAAAAAAGAGAGAGGACTCAAAATCAGAAGTGAAAAAAGATGTTAAAACAGATACCACAGAAATAGAAAGGATCATGAGAGACTACCATGAACAATTATGCACCAACAAATTGGATAACTGAGAAAAAAAATCGTATAAATTCTTAGAAACATACAATCTACCTAAAATTATTCATAATGAAATAGAAAATCTGAACAGACCCATTGCTAACAGACCCATTACTCGTAAGGGAATTGAGTCACTAATCAAAAATTTTCCAGCGAACAATAGTCCAGGACCAGATGGCGCCACTGGTGAATTCTACCAAACATTCAGAGAAGAATTAATACTAATCTTTCTCAAACTCTTCCAAAAAATAGAAGAGGAGGGAATTCTTCCAAACTTACCTTATAAAGCCAGTATTACCTTAAAGCCAAAACCAAATAGGAGGCCACAAGAAAAGAAAATTACAGGGTAATATCCTTGATGAGCATGATATAAAAATCCCCAACAAAATGTTAGCAAACTGAATTCAATAATACATTAAAAGAATCATATGGCATGATCAGGTTGGATTTATTCCAGGGATGTGAGAATGGCTCAATATCTACAAATCAGTCAAAATAATAACCACATTAACAAAATGAAGTATGTAAGTCATATGATCATCTCACTAGTTGCAGAAAGAGCATTTGAAAAAACTCAGTATCCATTTATGATAAAAACTCTCAAGGAAGTGAGTATAGAGGCACCATGCATCAACATAATAAAAACTATGTAGGACAAGCCCATAGCTAACATCATACTCAATGGTGAAAAGCTGAGAACTTTTCCTTTAACATCAGAAACAAGACAAGGATGGATGCCTGTTCT
Source organism: Spilogale gracilis (assembly GCA_004023965.1). Taxonomy (NCBI): domain Eukaryota; kingdom Metazoa; phylum Chordata; class Mammalia; order Carnivora; family Mephitidae; genus Spilogale; species Spilogale gracilis. Next base: position 19,182 of record PITA01002741.1, on the reverse strand, counting down.
TGCTGCTTTTATGCAACACAGTATTGGAAGTTTTAGCCAGAGAAATTAGGCAAGAAAAAGAAATAAAAGTCATCTAAATTGGAAAAGAAGAAGTGAAACTGCCCATTGTTTGCAGATGACATGATGTTATATATATGGAAGCCCTAAAGACTCCATCAAAAACTGTTAAATTTAATAACCAAATTCAGCGAACTCTAGGATGCAAAATCAATATATAGAAATCTGTTGCATTTCTATATGCTAAAAATGAACTATCAAAAAGAAAAAAAAATTGCCATTTATAATTGCATCAAAAAGAGTTAGGAATAAATTTAACCAAGCAAGTGAAAGACCTATATGGTGACAACTAGAAAACATGAAAGAAATTAAAGAAGATACAAATAAATAGAAAGATACTCCATACTCATGGATTAGAAAAATTAATATTCAGATGTCCATACTGCCTAAAGCAATCTATATATTCAGTGCACCCCTTCAAAATTCCAATGGCATTTCTCAGAGAAATGGAACAAACAATCCTAAAATTTGTATGAAACCACAAAAAACACCAGATAGTAGAAACAGTCTTGAGAAGAACAAAGCTGGAGGCATCACATTCACTAATTTCAAGCTATATTACAAAGCTATAGTAATCAAAACAGTATGGTGTTGGCATAAAAGCAGACACATAAATCAGTGGAATAGAATAGAGAGCCCAGAAATAAACCCACACATATATAGCCAATTAATTTATGATGGAGGAGCCAAGAATATACAATGAGGAAAACACACTCTCATCAATAAATGGTACTGGAAAATTGGACAGCCACATGCAAAAGAATGAAACTAGACCACTACCTTCAACCACACACAAAGATTAACTAAAAATGGGTTAAAGAATTGAGTGTAAGACCTGAAACCAGGTCTTAGAAGAAAACATAGGCAGTAAGCTCCACGACATAGGTCTTAGGTGATGATTTTTAAAATCTGACACTAAAAGACACACACACACACACACACACACACACACACACACAAACAAGTGGGAATACAGCAAACTAAAAAGCTTGTGCACAGCAAGAAAACCTCAACAAAATGAAAAAGCTACTGAATGGGAGGAAATATTTACAAGTCATTTATATTTATCTGGTAAGGGACTAATGTCCAAATATATAAATTCATACAACTCAACTGCAAAAAAACAATTCAAATAAAAAAATGGGTAAAAGATCTGAATAGACGTTTATTTCAAAGAAGATATGCAGATGACCAACAGATGCATGAAAAGATGCTCAACATCATTCATCATCAGAGAAATGCAAATCAAAACTACGTGAGGTAATCACCTCACACCAGTTAGGGTGGCTATTTCAGAAAGCCTAGAAATAACAAGTGTTGGCAAGGGTGTGGTGAAAACGGAACCTGTGGGCTGTTGGTGCAAATGTAAGTTGGTGCAGCCACTGTGAGAAATAGTGTGGAGGTTCCTCAAAAAATTAAAGATAGAACTACCATATGATCCAGCTATTTCACTTCTGGGTATTTATCCAAAGGAAATGAAAAACTAACTTTGAAAAGCTACATTTACCCCCCATATTCATGGCAGCATTATTTATAATAACCAGGATATGGGAACAACCTAAGCGCCCATGGATGGATGCATGGATAAAATGTGGCATTTATATTTAAAATTAGATATAATATTATATAGTATTATAAAATTTTATATATAATGGAATATTACTCAGCCATGAAAAATAATGGCATCTCATTTGTGACAATGTGGGTGGACTTTGATGGTGTAAGTGAAGTAAGAGAAAGACAAATATTTTATGATCTTTCTTATTTGTTAATTTAAATATATTAAAGCAAAAACAAAGCCAAACTCATACATACAGGGAACAGATTGGCAGTTGCCAGAGGCAGGGGGTGGGGTGAAGTGGGAGAAATAGGTGAGCTGTTTTTCTTTTTAGTTTAAATAAATTGGGGGGGAAACCTTCCACAAAATAACAAAGTTTTGTGTGTGTATGTGTGTCTGTACACATACTTGAGATACAGTTGCTCTGCTTAAACAGTGAGTATAATGTGGTGCTTAAGTTTAATCCTACCCAGTTTACCTTTTATCAGTGTAGGAAGAGGAAGAGAAAGCAATTTGTTTTGAAAAAAGTGCAATTGATCACTTTCAGAGGCTGACTCATAAAAGCTTTTCTAAAATGCAGAATACCTCTGCCAGAATTAAGAAGAATTTCTTAATTAAAACCAAAATCCCTGTGTGTCTGAGAAGTGTTTTCATAATCAGATTCCAGGCACACTTGTGAGGCTGCCTTGGCCTTTCAGGCATTCTGCTGTCGGTCTGGGTTTCGTTCTCAGTGCTGCCACCCTGTGTATGGCAGTGCCTCTGTACCGTATGCACTCCTGTGCTTTGTGTCAGGCCATGACATCCAAAACCACTTCTGAAAAATAAGCACACATATTACTATATTTTTAAAGATCTTTTCGTATAACCTGCTTCTGTGTCTAAGGCTGTACTAAATCTAGATTTTTGAAGTTTCACGGTTCAGAAGGATGGTATTCAGCTGCCAGAAAAATGAAATTTGGAAATTTTTAAAGGTAAACACCTTTATCTGTTTCATTGGTTATTTTACTAAAATAAGGTGGGCTTGTACTCGTATTTTTCAGAGAGCTTGAAACCGATCAAATATGAAAGCAGAGGTTTTGATCCTTTGAAGATGAGAGCTATTAGAAGATTTTTTTGTAATTTTAGCCAAGTTTTATTGTAAAGATCTTCCCAGTAAAAGCAAAAACAAAATGAGCACAAAAAAGAGACTGGTTCTGTTTAAAAGAAAAAGAAACTTAGCTAGATTGGTTAAATTATTTCCCAAATAATTAGCCAACATGATTTTTAAATTATATCACCCAAAATATTTTGGTATTAATGCCATACATCTGTTATAAAGGACTTGGCTGGAGAGCAGTCTTTGCTCTCACCTGTATTCTCTCATTTTGTTCTTACTATGGTTTTGTGAGATAGGAAGTGCAGGCATTATATGTATTCAAGGAGTAGTCATGATTTCAGAAACTGGAATACTGGGACTGTATAAGTAAGTCTTTAGACTGGGCAAGCCATGTAAGCTAGTTATTGATACATTAATTTGCTAACATAAGCTTAAATAATATCCAGATTGGAATTTATGTATTATTTAAAAAACAATTTGTAAAAATAGAGTTTTCAGTCATAAAGTTGACACTCAGGTGAGAACATGCTGCATGTCTACTTATTTTTTTTTTAAGATTTTATTTATCTGTTTCTCAGAGAGAGAGAGAGAGAGCACAAACAGGGGGATTGGTGGGCAGAGGAAGAGGGAGAAGTAGACTTCCTGCCAAGCAGGGAACCTGATGCAGGACTCGATCCCAGGACTCTGGGATCATGACCTGAGCCAAAGGCAGATGCTTAACCAACCAACGGAACCACCCAGGCACCCCTGTCTACTTATCTTTAAGCCATGTATTAGGAATTGGGAGGAAATTATAAATTTGTTAAGTTCAAGGAGATTTTTAAAAATATAGACCTAAACTTTGTTTTATAGGATTTAGTGATCTCACTAAGTATAATTTTGTCAGTTTTTACTTCAAAACACATTTACAGAAAACCATCTCCCCTCAGAATGAGTGTCGCTTTTTGAATGGTTTTCATTCAGTAAGCAATGTAATTCTTTATTGCGACAATTGAAAATAGTGTTTAATTTCAGATATTAAGCTTCTGAGATAGAAATGTCATTGATGATCTTAGCACTCAGGAGAATTGAAAGAATGTAATGCAGTATATGGTATCATTGCAACTTCTCCAAAATTCTAAGTTAAGTTCCAGATCCCTATTTTGTTATTCATGTACTTACCACAACAGATTTAGCGGATTTAGAGACATACCTCACATTTGATTGTGCATGTTTTTCCCTTTGGCCAGTCCCTGCAGAGCTTTGCGTTCATACCTGTTTATATCTACTTATCTAGTAAGTCCTGTCGCAAACTATCTTCTTTTTGAAGTTTCTTTTTCTCCAAATGGGAGCCAGAAGTAGGAAGAGTACTTCTCACCCCTCCGGGGGTACTTATATTTCCTTTCTACCTTTTTCTTGTCTTTCTTTTATGCCTTGTGGATGATAGGTTGATGTATGAAGGGGAACACAAAGCAGTGTATCTTAAAATGCGAAACAAATGGTATGTTAAACATGACAGGTATTCCAAGGAGGGAGAGGTGGAACTTGAGGTGGGCTTTGAACAGGTGTTAGTTAAGAATGGGCAGAAACAAGGGAAGGCCTTCAGGTGAAATGAATGTTTGCAGCAGAGGTGAGGAGGCAGAAATGTGCTTATTGTCCTCCGCCCCCAGGAATACCAGTCTGACCGGAAGAGAGGGTTTGTTGGGGGCAGCACAAGGTGAGACTAGAAGGGTCTGCTGAGGCCTGACTGAACAGCCTTGATTGCCAGCCCAAGGAGTTTGCACTCTATGCTGTGGAAGGCACTGTAGCTTTTTGAATAGAGGAGGATGAGTTAGGAAAGTAAAGTGGACTCAAAAATCCAGAATAAACGAGCCCATGGGTGTGAGACAAGAGTTACAGAAATGCTGCTGTAATCCAGATCTGAAGCAGTGGTCCACTGCCATGCACATGACTCCATTCCTTATCACTGCTAGTCCCTCCCTCAACTGGCAAGTTCTAGACTTATATTTTCAGGGGCCGCTTTTACACATGGTTATCTGAATGGAAGGCTGGCATCTCAAACTCTCAACATCCCTAAAACTAGCAGTTCAGACTAGTAGTTTTATTAAGCACAAAGCCACCTTGTCTACATTCAGTTGAAATTTCTTTTTTTTTTTTTTTTTTTTTTTAGATTTTATTTATTTGACAGCGAGAAGCACAGTTAGAGAGGTAACACAAGCAGGGGGAGTGAGAGAGGGAGAAGCAGGCTTTCCCGCAGAGCAGGGAGCCCGATGTGGGGCTTGATCCCGGGTCTCCGGGATCATGACCTGAGCCGAAGGCCGTCACTTAACCAACTGAGCCACCCAGGCGCCCCTCAGTTGAAATTTCTGATGTGGGTCTAGTACTTCCATTGTAGACACATGAAACAGAGGGGACGTATAGAGGAAGAAGTAGTTTGATAGCAGTAAGTCATTCTCTCCACAGAGGAGGTGATCCTAGAGCAGCAGGTGGGAGGGGTGACCATTCCGGGCATGTGGCGCATGCTGGGCCCTCACCTGGAACTGGGATCTAGGGTGTCAGGGATGAACAGAATGATGGTTCTGGTGAGACTGGAAAGGGAGACTGGGACCAGGATGTATCAGATCTTGAATGCCTCACCGAAAGACTTTCATGCTGTTGTGAATGAGAACCATCCCCCCCAACCCCTGAGATCCACAGTTGGGTCTTTGGAGGCACAAAACCAGTCTTTTAGCTGTATAGTTCTTCTTTGTTCTTTTGTTCAGTCCTTTCCTCACTGATTGTCAGCCCTCACACCCTCATTCTCTCACCCTCGCACCCAGTGGCCTGCCCAGTCCACAGAGAAGACAGCAGCCATCAGCAGAGCCCCCCACCCAGCTTCTCTTTACCTCTTGCTCTTCCAGAATAGTGGGCCACCTCCTGTGGGTTGGACAGGGCTTCAGAGGAGCCTAGGGAGTTTGTGTAGAGGGGGTTGGGCCTCATGGCACCGACTTCCACTCCTACTTTACTATGCCTGGCAGCTTTGTGCTAAGAAAGTCTCAGTCTCTACCCCCTCCTGAGCCTCCTTGCCTGTTTTTTTGTTTACACAAAAATTTCCACATCTATGTACAGGACACTTTTCCTCCCATCTCTTACTCCATGAGAAGACTTGACAGAGGGCCGCCCCTGGGGCAGACACTAAGCCATACTGAATGGAGACAGTGTACAGAATTCTTTCAGCTTTTGGCAGGTGGTACGAAAAAATAAGGAATACAGGATGAAGGATTGGGGACCTGAGGGAGAAGGGACCCTTAGAGGCGGTGCTGAGAGAGGACGTTTTGATGAAGGAAACTTTGTGTAGAGGCACAACTGATGAAAAGGAGCAAACCAGGCCTGGGAGAGGCAGTTCCATAGAGGACCCTGATGGGGGAACGGGGCAGCCAGGCAGGGGAGGAGGCCAGGGAGCCATTCTGCAGGACCCGCCACGTGCCCTCTTTGGGGACAGCTGGCCCACACTGTTCTTAGAACTCCTGAGCACTGCCTGGGTTGCCCTTTGCCAGCTGGCTACCACCCTAGGCCTCATCCTCATTCATGACCACCCTTTCCTTGTAACCAAAGGGGCTGGGGTGTGGTGGTCATCCCCTCCCTGGCGTCCTTGAGAGTGCGGCTCCCTGGGACTAGTGACCTTCCCAGCTCACACCTTTTTCACCTACTCCTTTCTCTGCTTCTCTGGAGCTGGATTGCTGGGTGTGCCCCAAAGCTTGTCCCCAACCTGCCTGTCTTGCCATTGGGGTGACACCTCTGTGCTGGCACAGCTGATTCCATTCCCTGGTCTCAAAGAGTGCTCCCTGCTCTGAGCATCCTCCCATCCTGTGCTTGTCCAGCTTCCTCACTAGACTGAGCCCCGACCCCTCCCTCTTTCTTTCTCTGGAACCAGGCACACAGTAAATATCTGGGGAGGTGTGCTCTGCCCTCAGAGCTGGGCTAAAGAGTTGGCTACGGTGGAGGGAAGCTGGAGGAAACTTGGAGCAGTGGCTAGGTGCTGTGAGGGAGAGTCCTCCCGAGGGTGTCCCCACGACAACATCAAGAAGAATGGTGACAGCACTGGGCCCACAGAAAGGTCAGCAAGAAGAGACCTGGGTGTTGCCCTCAAGAGTGGCAGCCAATGTGTTGTTAACTGAAATGCAGGACAGCAAGTTTGGGAGGTAAGGAGGTAGCTTGTTTCATCCCTGCTGCCCCCTCCCACCCCTGAGACCCCTCCCTTCTCAACCTGAGCCTCCCCACAACAGGTAGAAGCCCCTTCCTTGCCCTCAGCAAGCGTCGTGGTGGGTCTGTGGAGTCAGGTACACACACCCCAAAGAAAGACATGCTTATGGTGGGAGATGACACACACATACCCGGAGTCCCAGAAAGAGAGAGACTCACGGACACACAGACTGAACATACAATGGCGAGAGGAGACCTGTACACCCAGGGTTGCTACGTTTATGTATATATGTGTGAGTTACTGTTCACACTTCAGGGGAGGAAAGAGAGAGAGAGAGAGAGAGCGAGAGAGAGAGCGCAGCAGCAGCAACAGTCAGCTCGTAGCCAAAGACGGGAAGGATACAGAAACTCTGTGTCTCTCTTGCCCCAGCCGTGGGGACATCGGTAACTGGATGAGGGAGAGAGAGTGGCACACATCCAGAAGGTAAAAGAAAGTTGAAGGGGTGGGAGAGAGAGAGATTCCAGGATGAGGGGTGGGGGAGACATAGTCATACAAGCATGGCTTGGGGGCACTCACCTTAGGGGGACAGGAGAGGCACACATACTTCCAGAAGGTGGGAGACAGTTACACTCATTCCACTATGTGAAGGGAGACACTGGCACACACATACTCAAAAGGTTTTGAGAGGCCCACTCCCACTAGGCACACTCATACTGGGACAGGGAGGGGGAGGCACTCTCAAGCCCAGAAGGAGCTAGACTTACAACAGCCATCCAGAGAGTAGGAAGGACACCCCCGAGAATCAGAGTAGAGACCCTACAGACACATACCTTCAGTAGGAGAGAGAAACAGACTCCCAGAGGGCAGAGAAGGACACACACACAGACATACAAACCCCTAGGGATGTGCAAATACACACACCCAGAGTGGGGGAGAGGAGTAGGCACACATACCAGGGGAGGGGAGAGATATCTATATATCCTGAACTGGGAAAGCAAAACAATAGATTTAGAAGAGAGTTGATGCACTTGTACACACACATGCATGTGTGCTCACACACAGACACCCATAGAGGAAGCCACATATACACATATTAGGAGGGAGGGGGGTTCTCACACGGGATGGTACACAGGGCAATGAGAGGCGACACGACAGGGGAGACACACAGCTCACCCTACGCTATTGGTTTTTGCACGACCACACCAGAGACTCAGGATTGGGAAGTACTCGCTGTCTCTCAGTGCTGGGGAGTAATGTGTTCTGACTGCACTGGAATTTTCCAGAGGACGATTCTGTAAATGGGCATAATCACCTGACTGCTGAGGGTAGCCTGAACTCCAATCTGTCCCCTTCAGGTCACATATCCCCAGAAAGGTCACACCTTATTGCTTTCACCCCGGTTAAAATGCTAAAAAGGTACTGGACATTCTCATAGACTTTTTTTGAGTGTGGCAGGCCTGTCAATCACAACCACTGTGGTATTCCTTTTTAAGAGTCCAGCCTGGAAGCCACCATGCCCTTGGCTCTTCACAGTCCTTCAGCGTGGGGTTCTCTTTACCCACTTCTCATTAGACAATGTCCTTTCAGGCCTCACTGGTTCAGGACTCAGTGGTGCTTCTGTGCCCCAAAGTCCTGTGTTAGTGCTTGTGTTCTGGTCCCTAGCACACAGCTTGCTCTAACTTCCAGTCTGGGATATTCTCCCCTGGCTCATGAAGCTAGGTCTTACTTCTCTGGAAAGCTTCATAGAGCAAGCACTTGGCAAGTTTTGTGAGGCTTGTGCTGTTGTAATATTTAGAAGTGGAGTCTTGGGTCCTGTGTTCTCACCTAACCCAGAGCTCTTGGGGGTTGCCACCCCCTACCCTGGCCTGCTTGCACTGTCCCTTGTCCCCCCCCATAGGAAGCCAGGCACTCCAAACTTCAGGACCCCGGATTCCTTGGAGTCGGGCTGAGAGGGCTGCAGGCAGGGGAGTCAGTACATGCTCTCCCTGGTTGCTTCTAGTGACTCTGTGCCTCCTCGCAGCTGTCACCCCCTTCACCCATCTCTAGACTCTGAAGCTAGATCTCATCATGTCTGTGCCACCCTCCACCCCGGCCACCTCTCTCCTGTACACGCTCATCCTGAGCTACTCTGGCCTCATGGCAGCTGTCCCCCGCATGCTGGTTAGTGCCCGGGTGTGCAGTCACAGCCTGGTGGCCCTGCTACAGACCCAGTGAATTGGGAAGGTAGCTCACCTAGAGCCGCAGTAACCCCCAACACTAGAAGTGCTTACTCTGTGCTTTCTGTCCAGCACACTTAGACATAGGGACTTTTTAAATGCTTGTAACAACTCCATGAGATAGGTACTGTGCTTATTCCCTTATACACAGAGGAAGATAATGAGGCTCAGAGACATGAAGTAAGCATTAAATGAGATGATACATGAACAAAAATCTCAGCATAATACCTGGTTCATGTAAGTGTTGCAATGGCTTTTGTCTTCTAAGCAACCTTGTCTACTCTGTTCCATGAAATGATGACAATGATAATATTTCTCATAGAACTAGGATCTTTAATGATCTAATGTATTAATAGGCTAATATCAAACTATTAAGTAAGTAATGTCTTCCTTTTATAGTCTAGTATTTAATAAAAATATCTAATATTTTAGATTCTAATGATTAATACTTATCTATAATAGTTAATAGTTTGAAATTCTAATTAGAATCTATAGTAGACATTAGGTAAGTGCCCCAAGTTCCCGCAGGAAATTGGTTCTGTCAGATCTGCCCTATCTACTGTCTGTTCCCTGACCACAAACCTTATTTGTATCCTATCCCTTTCTTTTCTTGGCTGCAGGGAAACTCTTGTCTCCTTCCCAAGGCTTACCATCTCTTTTCCTGTCCCATGGAATATGGAAATGTGTGCACTGCATTGACTATTTTTCTTCAGCTAGTAGATATGTTCAAGGCTGTCCAGACCAAAGCAGCTTGAAGCCCTCACTTCACCCTACTACTTGATCTGGACTTGCTCTTTCTTCCTCAGACTGTCACATCTTTGCCTTCTTTCCCAGACCTTGCCAACCTGCCTTCTGTGTGCATGCATGCGCGCGCGCACACACACACACACACACACACACACACACACACACACCTGCCCAGTAGATGCCTTTCACTGCTGCCTGGTCTATCTGCTCCATGACATGGGACCCTTCCCCTGTGGTGTGCCATTGCCTCCACGAGCCACCATATGCACCACCCCCCCAGCCTGACACAGTTCTCTGATCCTGCTAGACCGATCTGTTCTCCACTTTTATGAGAGTTTCAAGTTACCCAGTCATTGTATGCTAAGTGAATACTTGAAAGCCTAAGTATTAAAAACCCTCTCCCAGAATACTTATTTCTAAAAAAGTAATTTATATAATTGAAAGGCCATGACTACTAAAGATAGTTATTATGGTGTTACTTTTACACACAAGTACAAGGAGCTACTTGGCTTCAGTAGTGTGCATCCATCAGTTGATAGGCCTGTAACCTTGTGGCAGGGTCAGGGCTTCAGAAATGATCATGTGCATTCCTTAGTTCACAAAAGTTGTAAGCGTCATAAAGTACATGTAAATAATTTCTGACTTTGTCACTGCCCACCAGTTTTTATTGAGCACCCATGGTTTATAATACATCACATATAGGGGTCATGTATAGTTCTGCCTTGAGAGATTTTTAATGAACTTTTTTATTGTAGAATATTTTGGAGAAACACAAAAACACAAAGAGTATCAGAAGGATCTTCATATACCTGTAACCAGTTTCAGTAGTTATCACCTCAGTAGCCAGTCATATTTTGGATATCCCACTACCCATGAGCATCTTTTCTATGGACTGTTTTGATGCAAAATTATTTCATATCTTTACATATTTTTGGTATGTATTTCTAAAACATATAGACTCTAGAGATATAATCACAATATGATCATCACACCTCAAAAGAATAGGAATGTCTTAATATCACCAAATATTTAGTTAATGTTCAAATATCTATACTTGTCTCAGTGTTTTTAACAGTTTGCAAGACCCATAAGACCCATATCTACAAGTAGTTGATAATATCTCTTAAATTTTTTCTGACCTACTGGTTACCTTCCCTTTGTTCCCCCTTAAAATTTGTTTAAGAGGTGGGGTCTTTTGGGTAGTCTGTTTCTTGGTGTTTGCATCCCTATAAAATTGTTTGACAGGCTTCTCTGCTCCCTCATTTGATGGAAGATTCAGGTTCTGCTCTTACCTCCAAACTTGTTGGAGTCTCCTAGGAAGAAAAGTTAGAAATGTGTACAGATTGAATTTGTGGAAGAAATAAATATTGAGTTAAGTACCATAAGCAAGAAGAATAACGTCAGTACTCATGTAGTAAATATAGATATACAATATTATATTTCTACTCTAATGTTAAAGTTCATATCATCAAAACTATGTTCAATACAAACAGGCATTTTTTTTTTCTTTAAAGTGCCTGGGTAACACCCAATGGAATATTACTCAGCCATCAAAAATGAAATCTTAACATTTGCAACAATGTGGATGGAACTAGAGGGTATTATTCTAAGTGAAATAAGTTAGTCAGAAAAAGACAGTTGTAGGATTTCACTCGTATGTGGCATTTAAGAAACAAAACAGGATTATAGGGGAAGGGAAGGAAGAATAAAATAAGACAAAATCAGAGAGGGAAACAAATCATTAGACACTCAACTATAGGGAACAAACTGAGGGTTGCTGGAGGGGACATGGGTGAGGGGCTGGGAGATGGGCATTAAGGAGGGCACTTTAATGAGCACTGGGTGTTATATGCAACTGATGAATCACTGACCTCTGAAACTAGTAATACACTATATATTAATTGAATTTAAAAATTAAATTTTAAAAAATAAACTGCCTAGATAATACTTTTGTAAACAGAATTGAGATTTTGTTTTGCGCCCTAACATTGTATTAATGTTGTTTCCCAACAACAATTAATGCTTAATTAAGCATCCCAAAATGCTGTTTTTTTAAGATTTTATTTATTTATTTGACAGAGAGACGGGGAATATAAGCAAGGGGAGTGGCAGAGGAAGAAGCAGGCTTCTGGCTGAGCAGGGAGCCCCTATGTGGGGCTTGATCCTAGGACCCTGGGATCGTGAGCTGAGCTGAAGGCAGATGCTTAATGACTGAGCCACCCAGGTGCCCCTCACATGCTTTCTTATGTTACTCCCACTTATTCCTCAAAAGGTAGACTACTTTTGAATGAGCACCGCAATATATTTATAAAGCCTGCTCCCGTCAGTGGCTGTGTAGCTTATTTCCTGTCTTTACATAAGCAGTAATGAATGGCCTGGTGTATAAATCTTTTTGTGCATCTCGGGTTATTTGCAGCAGATAAATTCTTAGGTGTGAAGTGGGTGGAGAGAATGATAAATGTTTCCCCTGGCTTGGCCGCTGTGTGGACACTTTGACCCCTGGGAGGACTTAAGTCACTAGGCGCACGTGGGCATGCCCGTTTCCTTAACACTCCCCGACGTGGAGAACCCTTGCTGCTGTCTATGCTTTTTGATTTCTCCTGCACATATTTCTTTTCCATGTTTTCCCTTCTGAACTGCCATCATTACATTTGCCCTTCACACCTGGGGCCGCTCATCTTCCCTGTGCCAGAACTCTCAGCTTCATTGTACCTGAGATTGGCACTAGATGAGGGAGGGCACACAGTGCTGCCTCTGTCAGAAAGTGCATAAAGTATGTGGATTTGTAACCTCTGCTCTGGCTATTCAGACCCTTGTTCTTCCTTTCTGTTTTTTCTCCCTGTGTCAGATCATCGATGTTGCAGGACTAATGAAAGATGGCTGTATAAAATCACACTCTGACTTCATGTTAGGTGAGTGGAAAACACTCACCTTCCATGTTCTGAACTAATCAGAATTTTCAAAGCAAATAAATTAAGGAAGTAATTATTCACATTACCTAATTCCTTTAAAAAAGAAAAAGGATTCAAATTAGTACCTCTTTGGTACCTTTAAGTATTAACTGCGGGGATGTCAGTTGAGAAACCTAAAAATTAGGAAAGGTCAACTGTCACAATCAGTTCGTGATTTGGTCCCAGGTCACCCTTTAGCTCCCTCCCCATCTACAACCCCAAAGCACCAGCCTGAAGTTCCTCAGACTCATCAGTCTCGGGTTCACATGCCTGCCCTTGCTCATGCCATTTCCTCTGCTGGAATGTTCTTACCTCCTTATGACCACTTGGCCAGTGCCAGTTCATCCTTGAAAACTGTGCTCAGGTGTCCCCTCCTGTGTGAGGCAATGTTCATTTCTGTCTCCTCTGTCCTTCGCCTGTGCTTAGGGTCTTTGGTCAGCATCTGCACATAGCCTGTCCTTTTGTACCTACTCTTGTGTGCTGGATCCTGTCCCTGCTTATCGTATCCATTATCCTTTCTTCACTTGAACCTGTCAGCATGTAAACATACCAAGCCTCTGCTGTCTTAAAAACAAACATAGGGACAGAAAGCTCTCTCTTTTCTATACCTTAGCCTTCAGTGGATACCATTTCTCCAAAGAGCTTCGAGCCTCAGATTTCTCACATGGCACTCCTTCCTCAGCCTCAGCATTCCATGCTGGTACCTCCGTCCCCTGACATAGTTTTTTTCCAGGATTACAAAAAGCCTGCATGTCTACAAAGCAAAAGGGAGTAGAATTTAGTTCTTATCGTGACCACTGTCTCCATGAAATTCTGTCTTCCTTTTGCTTTTCTGACAGTACAGCGGCCTGTTTCCCGCCCCCCCTGTTCCATGGCCTTCCTTCTCCCCTTACACTGGCCCCTCTGTTCTCTCCATTCTGCAAGTGGTAGAGTTCCTCCTTTTGCTGCTCTCCACACTCCTTCCTCTAAACACCTATGGGTCATGAGCAGTCTGACTCCTATGTCTCTGTCATGGCCGCTGTCCCCTTCATCCTTCCCCTGCTCTTCAAAGCCTGTGCCGGTTCTCCCTGACACTGCCAGGGGGGCACCTGGGTGGCTCAATTGGTTGGGCGACTGCCTTCGGCTCAGGTCATGATCCCGGAGACCTGGTATCGAACCCCACATCTGGCTCCCTGCTTGGCAGGAGGCCTGCTTCTCCCTCTCTCACTCCCCCTGCTTGTGTTCCCTCTCTGGCTGTGTTTCTTTCTGTCAAATAAATAAATAAAATCTTAAAAAAATAAAATAAAAATATGCTGCCAGGGTCTTCGTGTTATTGGTGTTCCTCGGCATTCAGTAAAAGTCTTGAGTGCCACTGGCTGTGGCTTGTGTTTTGCAGGTGATAGCAGATGCCATCTGTCCCTTGTAGCAACCTCTAGCGTTTAATGACCTCCCTTTTCAGCTGAGGAAACCTAGGCTGTAAAAAGGTAAATCATTTTTTATCCACAACATTGCAGCTGGTCCACTTGACCCTCACAACCCCCACACGATTGCTTCCACAGGCACAAGTGAGTCTGACCATGCCCACAAAAGTGCTTTTTTTCCTTGGTGCTCACCTTCAGCCTCCTGGTCCCTCTCAGCCTGCCACTCAGCACTAGCCACCATCGGCTCCAGGCAAGGAATAAACAATTGCACCTGCCCTCGTCCCTGCTCTTCGAGCGGGCGCTGCACACGCCACCTCCCAGCACCCCCTCCACAGGTCCATGGTTTTTCTCTCTCCACTTGCCATTCACTTGGCTCTTCCTTCCAAAACTTTCATCCCTGGGAATTCCCATTATTCTTAATCTACACTTATTTTAGGGTGTTTTCTATCTTTTGTTTTGTTACCAGTAATTATATTCTTTTGCCGTTATCTCCCCTTCTAGATTACACGCTTCTTGGTGGTGGGACCAGTGACTGATTCATCTTTTTGTTTTCCATGACAGTTGAATTAAATAACAGAGAGCTATTTATCCAAAACTTCAGTCTTAGAGCCTATTCATTCCAAGAGCCTTTCTGCAGGTAGGGAGACCCTAATGGTATATTGAAGAAGACGAACTTGCTAGACATGACCACAAGATGGCACAGTAACTGCAGTGTCCTGGTAACTGTTGAGGGTGGGCCAAGAGAGGAAGGAGAGCAAGGTGTTCTTGATTGCTAGATACTCGAGAAATTCAGAGAATTTTGAAATTTTTTTTTAAGATTTACTTATTTGACAGAGAGAAACACAGTCAGAGAGGGAACACAAGCAGCGGGAGTGAGAGAGGGAGAAGCAAGCTTCCCGCGGAGCAGGCAGGCCGATGCAGGGCTCCATCCCGGTACTCCGGGATCGTGACCTGAACCGAAAGCAGAGGCTTAGCCACTGAGCCACCCAGGCGCCGCCAGAGAATTTTGAAATTTGAAGTATTCAGTCAATTCCTAATCATTCACAAAGGTAATCAAGTAGGTTGGACAACTATTTTCTTCCCCAGATCCATTAGGCCAATAGAATGAAAACTTTCCTTCCCTCCCTCTTTTCTTTTCCTCCTCCTATTCCTTCAACAAATACTTGAGTGCCTCCGTGTGCATCCATTGTTCTAGATGTTAGGGACACAGAAATGGACAGTGAAAAGCAAGATTTCTGCTGTGATAGAACTGTTCTTTAGTCTTTGCTGAGATTCAGTGGATGATGCTGGAGACGGGCCCATGCTGTTTTTTTGGCTTTTGTTTTTTTTTGTTTCTCCTGAGATCACTTTTCCTCCTCATGCTCAGCACAGATTGATCTGTAGCTTTGTGTAATTCAAATGATTTTCAGTTTAAAATGCAAAAGGACCACCAGTCAGTGTATTGTTGTGACCAATTTTGTTTTAGCCATGATTTTCTGTGGCTTTCTGTCTTGATTAAGGTATCCCAATTAGTCAAGAATTGACTCTGTTCTCTTTGCAGTTAGAGATATTGAGGCTCAGAAAGATGCATATTGTGTAGGTAAATATGTGGAAAAATCCATACTCAGGTCTCTGTATCATTCATTACCCTATGATCAAGATCAATGCCAGTCAGTTTCTTCAAAACAAAAGAAGTCAATGGGTGCCTGGGTGGCTCAGTGGGTTAAAGCCTCTGTCTTCGGCTCAGGTCATGATCTCAGCGTCCTGGGATCGAGGCCCGCATCGGGTTCTCTGCTCAGCAGGGAGCCTGCTTCCTCCTCTCTCTCTGCCTGCATCTCTGCCTGCTTATGATCTCTCTCTCTCTCTCTGTCAAATAAATAAATAAAATCTTTAAAACAACAACACAGAAGTCAAGCCAAGTGTCCATATTGTGACAGGTACCTATAGATAAATTTGACATGAACTGTGTTGTTGCCAAAGATAAATGTTTGCCAGGGTGGACCCAGTGTAAATTTATTTAGTTGAAATTGTGTCTGGTATTTAGAAACTCATTTCTTTTGCAGGGGGATAGCAAGAGCGTAAAAGTAATGCAAGTTGATCATTTGGAAATCTCAGAAATCACACACTGCTTGTTTTAAAACTGTGAGAAGTACTATCTACTAGAGCAACCTCCTCTGCTGTGTGTCCTTGTTGAGCACTGACTTTTTTTTCCCCAATGTTATATCTCCAATGCCTCCCTGTGCTTTCCCTTCGTACCTAATCCCTCCGCCAGCCTGGCTCTGCAAGATGGGATTCATTTTCACACTCAGTTTCAGGAGGATGAGAGTAGGGGATTAATCTGAGTTGCTATGTGAAAGAGACATTCCCATGTAATAGAAGTCAGTGTGGAATTTTGGGTGTACTTTTCGTGTACTTAGATGGAGTACTTTTTTTCCCTAACATATAGCTGTTTTCTCTGAGTTTTAGTAATCTTAATATTTTTAGAGATGCAATATAATTTTTCCCGCAGTTAAGCCACAGGCAGGAGTCAACCCATCCCTGGATGGTCGTAATCACATATTACCAAATTACCATTCAGTTCAACATAAAATATGACTGTTGGCTACACTTGGATGGGTTTTGTTTTAGCTATAACTCTGACCACAAATTTAGGGTACACACACCACCTATGTCGCAGAGATGAGAAGATCAAAAGTATACTACTTACCAAGCGTCACTCTTAATATTCATCTTGCATCACACACATGCAGTCTTCTTACGTGGAGTATTGCCATTGTCCTTCAAAGATTCTGTTGGCTGTGAGTCTATAGGAGTCTGTACCGGGGGGGAAAAATCCAAACCCCTTATTTTTAAGTGCACATCAGGCCATTTGGAGCTGGCACTTGTTTCTGTGTAGCATGCTGAGTATAATAGCTTTGCATTTTGAATCCTCAGAACTATGCCAGAGACTGGACATACATGACTCCTGTTTACTTTTCACTACAAGGTAAGTATATTTTCCCATCTTGCAGAGGAAAATGCTGAACAGAGATTAAATTGTCCAACGCAAGCCTGTTGCCTCCACGTGCTGTTCCCCGTAGTGCTTGAGGCTCTGATTTAGTGTAAGTGTTTGTGGGGCGAGGCCCTCTCTAAATCCGAGTCACAAAGGAGCAGTGTAAAGACAGTTGCCAGAACTGTACCCGTTAGGATTATGGGCAGGCAGCCTTTCTGTAATACATGTCTCCCCAGAGTGGAGTGAGGGCAGTGAGTGGGGGTGTGTCCTGCAATGGAGAACAGGCTGCACCAAGTCGAGGTTGAGCTTCAAGAAAGAGGACCCTGAGACCTCACAGTGACAGATTTAAACCCCTTTTTGTTAATTACCTGTCAGCAAACACTACAAAGGCCTAAGTGAGTTTATAATTCCAGAGGGTCAGATTTCACATAAAAAAAAGTTACCCTAAATAAAAAAACTGAAAGGAGAATCTCCAGTAAATTCTGTTTCAGAAGGCAACAGAAGCACGCAAAGATTGGTTGTTTTTTTGAATTATCTCGCAACATGGCTAGGGATGGGAGTGGGGGGAGCGAATTGTACAGGTACCTACATTTAGGATAATTTATAAATTATCAGTATAGTTTAAAATTTTTCAGCCCTTGGTTAGCATGACTCACATAAGTCTCCTCCACCCCTCGCCCAGTCTCGTCTCTTAGCTCCAGTCTGTCTTTCGCTCTGGCTCCAAAATTAACAAATCACCTCAAGTTACCCAGACCCCACTCCACAGTTTCTGCCTCTCTCTACCTGAATCCCTGCTCAAGGTTGGCTGGTACTGGTTCTTTTGTTATCTTGGCTGGAGTGTAACTTCGTTTATTTATTTATTTTTTTAATTAATCAAAGGCTGGCTGCCTTACCAGTTAGCACAGCACTTCTTTCTTTTTAAGACTACCGCTAATTAACATATTTAAAAGGTCGATACAGAGGCTGCATTGAGTCGCTTCAGTGGGTACTTCCTTTGGTATTTGATAAATGGAACTTATCCCAGAACTATTATTATTTTGTAGGTCTCACGTCCAGCTAGAGTGTATTCCTGGAGGCTTTAAATCACCTCATATGCTGTGCCAGTCTATAAAGTGACAGGTGAACTGCACTGGCTCCCTCCACAGGCAACAGCTGAGAATGTGACTCTAAAAACTGCCTAGACTTAGGTAGCCTTTCTAGTAAGGACTGAATGTGACTCTTAAAAATTAAGCCAATATTCCTCTTTTACTTTTTGTCCCCCCCTCCCCCCGTGAATGGGAAGGAAAGATTTTCATCATTTTGAGTCATTGCCCTTATAAAGGATTTTATCAGTTCACAGGGGGTGTTTTGGATTTTTTTTTTTTTCCTGTCTTTTGTTTTTTGGCACACTTCAGTAAATTCATTTGAAGATTTCCTTGTCATCCTCATTAATTTTGTTTTTCTCAATATGAAAATGGGCTTTTTTTCTACCCTTATTTAGGTACTTATTGATATTTAATAAACTGCACACAGTTAAAAGTATAATTTGCCAAGTTATGACACATGTCCACATCCCTAAAACCTTCAGCACAACCAGCACAGTGAACATAACCATCATTCCCAGAAGTTTACTCATGTCCTTTGGTGCTTTCCTTCCGAATCCCCTACTCCTGTTCCCAGATAACCTCTGAACTGCTTCCTGTCACTATAGATTAGTTTGCATTTCCTAGAATTCTATATAAATGAAATCATTTAATATTTACTTTTTCTGTCTGACTTCTTTCATTCACTGTATTTATCTCAAAGTCCCTCCATGTTGCTGTGTGTGTGAGTGGTTCATTCCTTTTTACTACTGCTAAGTAGCAAGTCTATTACATGAATCTACTACAACTTCTTTACCCATTCATTTATGGATGGGCATTTGGGTTGTGTCTAGTTTTTTTACTATTACAAATGAAGTTGGCATGAATATTCATGTACAAGCCTTTGTATAGTTGGTGTGTTCATATCTCCTGGGTAAACACATAGGTGTGAAATAGCTATGT